>CALSEM010000039.1:0-19524 GCA_943735885.1 Stelis phaeoptera
ATGCAAAAGCAGCGTTTTGGTGCACGAAACGCACGTTTTGCGTCAAAACTGTGCAAAAGCAGCGTTTTGGTGCACGAAACGCACGTTTAGCGTCAAAACTGTGCAAAACAGCGTTTTGGGGCACGAAACGCACGTTTTGCGTCAAAACTGTGCAAAAGCAGCGTTTTGGGGCACGAAACGCACGTTTTCCGTCAAAACAGTGCAAAAGCAGCGTTTTGGTGCACGAAACGCACGTTTTGCGGCAAAACTGTGCAAAAGCAGCGTTTTGGTGCACGAAACGCACGTTTTGCGGCAAAACTGTGCAAAAGCAGCGTTTTGGGGCACGAAACGCACGTTTCGTTGCAAAAGGAGCGTTTTGGTGCACGAAACGCACGTTTAGCGTCAAAACTGTGCAAAAGCAGCGTTTTGGTGCACGAAACGCACGTTTTGCCTCAAAACTGTGCAAAAGCAGCGTTTTGGTGCACGAAACGCACGTTTTGCGTCAAAACTGTGCAAAACAGCGTTTTGGGGCACGAAACGCACGTTTCGTTGCAAAAGCAGCGTTTTGGTGCACGAAACGCACGTTAAGCGTCAAAACTGTGCAAAAGCAGCGTTTTGGTGCACGAAACGCACGTTTAGCGTCAAAACTGTGCAAAAAGCAGCGTTTTGGTGCACGAAACGCACGTTTTGCGTCAAAACTGTGCAAAAGCAGCGTTTTGGTGCACGAAACGCACGTTTTGCGGCAAAACTGTGCAAAAGCAGCGTTTTGGGGCACGAAACGCACGTTTTGCGTCAAAACTGTGCAAAAGCAGCGTTTTGGTGCACGAAACGCACGTTTTGCGTCAAAACTGTGCAAAAGCAGCGTTTTGGTGCACGAAACGCACGTTTTGCGTCAAAACTGTGCAAAAGCAGCGTTTTGGTGCACGAAACGCACGTTTTGCGTCAAAACTGTGCATAAGCAGCGTTTTGGGGCACGAAACGCACGTTTTGCGTCAAAACTGTGCAAAAGCAGCGTTTTGGTGCACGAAACGCACGTTTTGCGTCAAAACTGTGCAAAAGCAGCGTTTTGGGGCACGAAACGCACGTTTTGCGTCAAAACTGTGCAAAACAGCGTTTTGGGGCACGAAACGCACGTTTTGCGTCAAAACTGTGCAAAAGCAGCGTTTTGGGGCACGAAACGCACGTTTTGCGTCAAAACTGTGCAAAAGCAGCGTTTTGGGGCACGAAACGCACGTTATGCGTCAAAACTGTGCAAAACAGCGTTTTAGGGCACGAAACGCACGTTTTGCGTCAAAACTGTGCAAAAGCAGCGTTTTGGTGCACGAAACGCACGTTTAGCGTCAAAACTGTGCAAAAGCAGCGTTTTGGTGCACGAAACGCACGTTTCGTTGCAAAACCAGCGTTTTGGTGCACGAAACGCACGTTTAGCGTCAAAACTGTGCAAAAGCAGCGTTTTGGGGCACGAAACGCACGTTTTGCGTCAAAACTGTGCAAAAGCAGCGTTTTGGTGCACGAAACGCACGTTTCGTTGCAAAAGCAGCGTTTGGGTGCACGAAACGCACGTTTTGCGTCAAAACTGTGCAAAAGCAGCGTTTTGGGGCACGAAACGCACGTTTTGCGTCAAAACTGTGCAAAAGCAGCGTTTTGGTGCACGAAACGCACGTTTTGCGTCAAAACTGTGCAAAACAGCGTTTTGGGGCACGAAACGCACGTTTCGTTGCAAAAGCAGCGTTTTGGTCGCACGAAACGCACGTTTTGCGTCAAAACTGTGCAAAAGCAGCGTTTTGGTGCACGAAACGCACGTTTTGCGTCAAAACTGTGCAAAACAGCGTTTTGGGGGCACGAAACGCACGTTTTGCGTCAAAACTGTGCAAAAGCAGCGTTTTGGTGCACGAAACGCACGTTTTGCGTCAAAACTGTGCAAAACAGCGTTTTGGGGCACGAAACGCACGTTTTCCGTCAAAACAGTGCAAAAGCAGCGTTTTGGGGCACGAAACGCACGTTTTGCGTCAAAACTGTGCAAAACAGCGTTTTGGGGCACGAAACGCACGTTTTGCGTCAAAACTGTGCAAAAGCAGCGTTTTGGGGCACGAAACGCACGTTTCGTTGCAAAACCAGCGTTTTGGTGCACGAAACGCACGTTTAGCGTCAAAACTGTGCAAAAGCAGCGTTTTGGTGCACGAAACGCACGTTTTGCGTCAAAACTGTGCAAAAGCAGCGTTTTGGTGCACGAAACGCACGTTTCGTTGCAAAAGCAGCGTTTTGGTGCACGAAACGCACGTTTTGCGGCAAAACTGTGCAAAAGCAGCGTTTTGGGGCACGAAACGCACGTTTTGCGTCAAAACTGTGCAAAAGCAGCGTTTTGGTGCACGAAACGCACGTTTCGTTGCAAAAGCAGCGTTTGGATGCACGAAACGCACGTTTTGCGTCAAAACTGTGCAAAAAGCAGCGTTTTGGGGCACGAAACGCACGTTTTGCGTCAAAACTGTGCAAAAGCAGCGTTTTGGGGCACGAAACGCACGTTATGCGTCAAAACTGTGCAAAACAGCGTTTTGGGGCACGAAACGCACGTTTTGCGTCAAAACTGTGCAAAAGCAGCGTTTTGGTGCACGAAACGCACGTTTTGCGTCAAAACTGTGCAAAAGCAGCGTTTTGGTGCACGAAACGCACGTTTTGCGTCAAAACTGTGCAAAAGCAGCGTTTTGGGGCACGAAACGCACGTTTTGCGTCAAAACTGTGCAAAACAGCGTTTTGGGGCACGAAACGCACGTTTCGTTGCAAAAGCAGCGTTTTGGTGCACGAAACGCACGTTTTGCGTCAAAACTGTGCAAAAGCAGCGTTTTGGTGCACGAAACGCACGTTTTGCGTCAAAACTGTGCAAAACAGCGTTTTGGGGCACGAAAAGCACGTTTTGCGTCAAAAACTGTGCAAAAGCAGCGTTTTGGTGCACGAAACGCACGTTTTGCGTCAAAACTGTGCAAAACAGCGTTTTGGGGCACGAAACGCACGTTTTCCGTCAAAACAGTGCAAAAGCAGCGTTTTGGTGCACGAAACGCACGTTTTGCGTCAAAACTGTGCAAAAGCTGCGTTTTGGGGCACGAAACGCACGTTTTCCGTCAAAACAGTGCAAAAGCAGCGTTTTGGTGCACGAAACGCACGTTTTGCGTCAAAACTGTGCAAAACAGCGTTTTGGTGCACGAAACGCACGTTTCGTTGCAAAAGCAGCGTTTTGGTGCACGAAACGCACGTTTTGCGTCAAAACTGTGCAAAAGCAGCGTTTTGGGGCACGAAACGCACGTTTCGTTGCAAAAGCAGCGTTTTGGTGCACGAAACGCACGTTTAGCGTCAAAACTGTGCAAAAGCAGCGTTTTGGTGCACGAAACGCACGTTTTGCGGCAAAACTGTGCAAAAGCAGCGTTTTGGGGCACGAAACGCACGTTTTCAGTCAAAACAGTGCAAAAGCAGCGTTTTGGTGCACGAAACGCACGTTTTGCGTCAAAAACTGTGCAAAACAGCGTTTTGGGGCACGAAACGCACGTTTTGCGTCAAAACTGTGCAAAAGCAGCGTTTTGGGACACGAAACGCACGTTTCGTTGCAAAACCAGCGTTTTGGTGCACGAAACGCACGTTTAGCGTCAAAACTGTGCAAAAGCAGCGTTTTGGTGCACGAAACGCACGTTTAGCGTCAAAACTGTGCAAAAGCAGCGTTTTGGTGCACGAAACGCACGTTTTGCCTCAAAACTGTGCAAAAGCAGCGTTTTGGTGCACGAAACGCACGTTTTCCGTCAAAACAGTGCAAAAGCAGCGTTTTGGGGCACGAAACGCACGTTTTCCGTCAAAACAGTGCAAAAGCAGCGTTTTGGGGCACGAAACGCACGTTTTCCGTCAAAACAGTGCAAAAGCAGCGTTTTGGTGCACGAAACGCACGTTTTGCGTCAAAACTGTGCAAAAGCTGCGTTTTGGGGCACGAAACGCACGTTTTCCGTCAAAACAGTGCAAAAGCAGCGTTTTGGTGCACGAAACGCACGTTTTGCGTCAAAACTGTGCAAAACAGCGTTTTGGGGCACGAAACGCACGTTTTGCGTCAAAACTGTGCAAAAGCAGCGTTTTGGGACACGAAACGCACGTTTCGTTGCAAAACCAGCGTTTTGGTGCACGAAACGCACGTTTAGCGTCAAAACTGTGCAAAAGCAGCGTTTTGGTGCACGAAACGCACGTTTTGCGTCAAAACTGTGCAAAAGCAGCGTTTTGGTGCACGAAACGCACGTTTCGTTGCAAAAGCAGCGTTTTGGTGCACGAAACGCACGTTTTGCGGCAAAACTGTGCAAAAGCAGCGTTTTGGGGCACGAAACGCACGTTTTGCGTCAAAACTGTGCAAAAGCAGCGTTTTGGTGCACGAAACGCACGTTTCGTTGCAAAAGCAGCGTTTGGATGCACGAAACGCACGTTTTGCGTCAAAACTGTGCAAAAGCAGCGTTTTGGGGCACGAAACGCACGTTTTGCGTCAAAACTGTGCAAAAGCAGCGTTTTGGGGCACGAAACGCACGTTATGCGTCAAAACTGTGCAAAACAGCGTTTTGGGGCACGAAACGCACGTTTTGCGTCAAAACTGTGCAAAAGCAGCGTTTTGGTGCACGAAACGCACGTTTTGCGTCAAAACTGTGCAAAAGCAGCGTTTTGGTGCACGAAACGCACGTTTTGCGTCAAAACTGTGCAAAAGCAGCGTTTTGGGGCACGAAACGCACGTTTTGCGTCAAAACTGTGCAAAACAGCGTTTTGGGGCACGAAACGCACGTTTCGTTGCAAAAGCAGCGTTTTGGTGCACGAAACGCACGTTTTGCGTCAAAACTGTGCAAAAGCAGCGTTTTGGTGCACGAAACGCACGTTTTGCGTCAAAACTGTGCAAAACAGCGTTTTGGGGCACGAAAAGCACGTTTTGCGTCAAAACTGTGCAAAAGCAGCGTTTTGGTGCACGAAACGCACGTTTTGCGTCAAAACTGTGCAAAACAGCGTTTTGGGGCACGAAACGCACGTTTTCCGTCAAAACAGTGCAAAAGCAGCGTTTTGGTGCACGAAACGCACGTTTTGCGTCAAAACTGTGCAAAAGCTGCGTTTTGGGGCACGAAACGCACGTTTTCCGTCAAAACAGTGCAAAAGCAGCGTTTTGGTGCACGAAACGCACGTTTTGCGTCAAAACTGTGCAAAACAGCGTTTTGGTGCACGAAACGCACGTTTCGTTGCAAAAGCAGCGTTTTGGTGCACGAAACGCACGTTTTGCGTCAAAACTGTGCAAAAGCAGCGTTTTGGGGCACGAAACGCACGTTTCGTTGCAAAAGCAGCGTTTTGGTGCACGAAACGCACGTTTAGCGTCAAAACTGTGCAAAAGCAGCGTTTTGGTGCACGAAACGCACGTTTTGCGGCAAAACTGTGCAAAAGCAGCGTTTTGGGGCACGAAACGCACGTTTTCAGTCAAAACAGTGCAAAAGCAGCGTTTTGGTGCACGAAACGCACGTTTTGCGTCAAAACTGTGCAAAACAGCGTTTTGGGGCACGAAACGCACGTTTTGCGTCAAAACTGTGCAAAAGCAGCGTTTTGGGACACGAAACGCACGTTTCGTTGCAAAACCAGCGTTTTGGTGCACGAAACGCACGTTTAGCGTCAAAACTGTGCAAAAGCAGCGTTTTGGTGCACGAAACGCACGTTTAGCGTCAAAACTGTGCAAAAGCAGCGTTTTGGTGCACGAAACGCACGTTTTGCCTCAAAACTGTGCAAAAGCAGCGTTTTGGTGCACGAAACGCACGTTTTCCGTCAAAACAGTGCAAAAGCAGCGTTTTGGGGCACGAAACGCACGTTTTCCGTCAAAACAGTGCAAAAGCAGCGTTTTGGGGCACGAAACGCACGTTTTCCGTCAAAACAGTGCAAAAGCAGCGTTTTGGTGCACGAAACGCACGTTTTGCGTCAAAACTGTGCAAAAGCTGCGTTTTGGGGCACGAAACGCACGTTTTCCGTCAAAACAGTGCAAAAGCAGCGTTTTGGTGCACGAAACGCACGTTTTGCGTCAAAACTGTGCAAAACAGCGTTTTGGGGCACGAAACGCACGTTTTGCGTCAAAACTGTGCAAAAGCAGCGTTTTGGGACACGAAACGCACGTTTCGTTGCAAAACCAGCGTTTTGGTGCACGAAACGCACGTTTAGCGTCAAAACTGTGCAAAAGCAGCGTTTTGGTGCACGAAACGCACGTTTAGCGTCAAAACTGTGCAAAAGCAGCGTTTTGGTGCACGAAACGCACGTTTTGCCTCAAAACTGTGCAAAAGCAGCGTTTTGGTGCACGAAACGCACGTTTTGCGTCAAAACTGTGCAAAACAGCGTTTTGGTGCACGAAACGCACGTTTTGCGTCAAAACTGTGCAAAAGCAGCGTTTTGGGGCACGAAACGCACGTTTTGCGTCAAAACTGTGCAAAACAGCGTTTTGGGGCACGAAACGCACGTTTCGTTGCAAAAGCAGCGTTTTGGTGCACGAAACGCACGTTTTGCGTCAAAACTGTGCAAAAGCAGCGTTTTGGTGCACGAAACGCACGTTTTGCGTCAAAACTGTGCAAAAGCTGCGTTTTGGGGCTCGAAACGCACGTTTCGTTGCAAAACCAGCGTTTTGGTGCACGAAACGCACGTTCAGCGTCAAAACTGTGCAAAAGCAGCGTTTTGGTGCACCAAACGCACGTTTTGCGGCAAAACTGTGCAAAAGCAGCGTTTTGGGGCACGAAACGCACGTTTCGATGCAAAAGCAGCGTTTTGGTGCACGAAACGCACGTTTTGCGTCAAAACTGTGCAAAAGCAGCGTTTTGGTGCACGAAACGCACGTTTTGCGTCAAAACTGTGCAAAACAGCGTTTTGGGGCACGAAACGCACGTTTTGCGGCAAAACTGTGCAAAAGCAGCGTTTTGGGGCACGAAACGCACGTTTCGTTGCAAAAGCAGCGTTTTGGTGCACGAAACGCACGTTTAGCGTCAAAACTGTGCAAAAGCAGCGTTTTGGTGCACGAAACGCACGTTTTGCCTCAAAACTGTGCAAAAGCAGCGTTTTGGTGCACGAAACGCACGTTTTGCGTCAAAACTGTGCAAAACAGCGTTTTGGGGCACGAAACGCACGTTTTCCGTCAAAACAGTGCAAAAGCAGCGTTTTGGTGCACGAAACGCACGTTTTGCGGCAAAACTGTGCAAAAGCAGCGTTTTGGGGCACGAAACGCACGTTTTCAGTCAAAACAGTGCAAAAGCAGCGTTTTGGTGCACGAAACGCAAGTTTTGCGTCAAAACTGTGCAAAAGCAGCGTTTTGGGGCACGAAACGCACGTTTAGCGTCAAAACTGTGCAAAAGCAGCGTTTTGGGGCACGAAACGCACGTTTTGCGTCAAAACTGTGCAAAACAGCGTTTTGGGGCACGAAACGCACGTTTCGTTGCAAAAGCAGCGTTTTGGTGCACGAAACGCACGTTTTGCGTCAAAACTGTGCAAAAGCAGCGTTTTGGTGCACGAAACGCACGTTTTGCGTCAAAACTGTGCAAAACAGCGTTTTGGGGCACGAAACGCACGTTTTGCGTCAAAACTGTGCAAAAGCAGCGTTTTGGTGCACGAAACGCACGTTTTGCCTCAAAACTGTGCAAAAGCAGCGTTTTGGTGCACGAAACGCACGTTTTGCGTCAAAACTGTGCAAAACAGCGTTTTGGTGCACGAAACGCACGTTTCGTTGCAAAAGCAGCGTTTGGGTGCACGAAACGCACGTTTTGCGTCAAAACTGTGCAAAAGCAGCGTTTTGGGGCACGAAACGCACGTTTTGCGGCAAAACTGTGCAAAAGCAGCGTTTTGGGGCACGAAACGCACGCTTCGTTGCAAAAGCAGCGTTTTGGTGCACGAAACGCACGTTTAGCGTCAGAACTGTGCAAAAGCAGCGTTTTGGCGCACGAAACGCACGTTTCGTTGCAAAAGCAGCGTTTTGGTGCACGAAACGCACGTTTAGCGTCAAAACTGTGCAAAAGCAGCGTTTTGGTGCACGAAACGCACGTTTTGCGGCAAAACTGCGCAAAAGCAGCGTTTTGGGGCACGAAACGCACGTTTTCAGTCAAAACAGTGCAAAAGCAGCGTTTTGGTGCACGAAACGCACGTTTTGCGGCAAAACTGTGCAAAAGCAGCGTTTTGGGGCACGAAACGCACGTTTCGTTGCAAAAGCAGCGTTTTGGTGCACGAAACGCACGTTTAGCGTCAAAACTGTGCAAAAGCAGCGTTTTGGTGCACGAAACGCACGTTTTGCGGCAAAACTGTGCAAAAGCAGCGTTTTGGGGCACGAAACGCACGTTTTCAGTCAAAACAGTGCAAAAGCAGCGTTTTGGTGCACGAAACGCACGTTTAGCGTCAAAACTGTGCAAAAGCAGCGTTTTGGGGCACGAAACGCACGTTTTGCGTCAAAACTGTGCAAAACAGCGTTTTGGGGCACGAAACGCACGTTTCGTTGCAAAAGCAGCGTTTTGGTGCACGAAACGCACGTTTTGCGTCAAAACTGTGCAAAAGCAGCGTTTTGGTGCACGAAACGCACGTTTTGCGTCAAAACTGTGCAAAACAGCGTTTTGGGGCACGAAACGCACGTTTTGCGTCAAAACTGTGCAAAAGCAGCGTTTTGGTGCACGAAACGCACGTTTTGCGGCAAAACTGTGCAAAAGCAGCGTTTTGGGGCACGAAACGCACGTTTCGTTGCAAAAGCAGCGTTTTGGTGCACGAAACGCACGTTTAGCGTCAAAACTGTGCAAAAGCAGCGTTTTGGTTCACCAAACGCACGTTTTGCGGCAAAACTGTGCAAAAGCAGCGTTTTGGGGCACGAAACGCACGTTTCGTTGCAAAAAACAGCGTTTTGGTGCACGAAACGCACGTTTTGCGTCAAAACTGTGCAAAAGCAGCGTTTTGGTGCACGAAACGCACGTTTTGCGGCAAAACTGTGCAAAAGCAGCGTTTTGGGGCACGAAACGCACGTTTCGATGCAAAAGCAGCGTTTTGGTGCACGAAACGCACGTATTGCGTCAAAACTGTGCAAAAGCAGCGTTTTGGGGCACGAAACGCACGTTTCGTTGCAAAAGCAGCGTTTTGGTGCACGAAACGCACGTTTTGCGTCAAAACTGTGCAAAAGCAGCGTTTTGGTGCACGAAGCGCACGTTTTGCGTCAAAACTGTGCAAAAGCAGCGTTTTGGTGCACGAAACGCACGTTTTGCGGCAAAACTGTGCAAAAGCAGCGTTTTGGGGCACGAAACGCACGTTTCGTTGCAAAAGCAGCGTTTTGGTGCACGAAACGCACGTTTTGCGTCAAAACTGCGCAAAAGCAGCGATTTGGTGCACGAAACGCACGTTTTGCGTCAAAACTGTGCAAAACAGCGTTTTGGTGCACGAAACGCACGTTTTGCGGCAAAACTGTGCAAAAGCAGCGTTTTGGGGCACGAAACGCACGTTTCGTTGCAAAACAGCGTTTTGGGGCACGAAACGCACGTTTTGCATCAAAACTGTGCAAAAGCAGCGTTTTGGTGCACGAAACGCACGTTTTGCGTCAAAACTGTGCAAAACAGCGTTTTGGGGCACGAACCGCACGTTTTGCGTCAAAACTGTGCAAAAGCAGCGTTTTGGTGCACGAAACGCACGTTTTGCGTCAAAACTGTGCAAAAGCAGCGTTTTGGGGCACGAAACGCACGTTTTCCGTCAAAACTGTGCAAAAGCAGCGTTTGGGGGCACGAAACGCACGTTTCGTTGCAAAAGCAGCGTTTTGGTGCACGAAACGCACGTTTAGCGTCAAAACTGTGCAAAAGCAGCGTTTTGGGGCACGAAACGCACGTTTTGCGTCAAAACTGTGCAAAAGCAGCGTTTTGGTGCACGAAACGCACGTTTTGCGTCAAAACTGTGCAAAACAGCGTTTTGGTGCACGAAACGCACGTTTTGCGGCAAAACTGTGCAAAAGCAGCGTTTTGGGGCACGAAACGCACGTTTCGTTGCAAAAGCAGCGTTTTGGTGCACGAAACGCACGTTTAGCGTCAAAACTGTGCAAAAGCAGCGTTTTGGTGCACGAAACGCACGTTTTGCGTCAAAACTGTGCAAAACAGCGTTTTGGTGCACGAAACGCACGTTTCGATGCAAAAGCAGCGTTTGGGTGCACGAAACGCACGTTTAGCGTCAAAACTGTGCAAAAGCAGCGTTTTGGGGCACGAAACGCACGTTTTGCGTCAAAACTGTGCAAAAGCAGCGTTTTGGTGCACGAAACGCACGTTTTGCGTCAAAACTGTGCAAAACAGCGTTTTGGTGCACGAAACGCACGTTTTGCGGCAAAACTGTGCAAAAGCAGCGTTTTGGGGCACGAAACGCACGTTTCGTTGCAAAAGCAGCGTTTTGGTGCACGAAACGCACGTTTAGCGTCAAAACTGTGCAAAAGCAGCGTTTTGGTGCACGAAATGCACGTTTTGCGGCAAAACTGTGCAAAAGCAGCGTTTTGGGGCACGAAACGCACGTTTCGTTGCAAAAACAGCGTTTTGGTGCACGAAACGCACGTTTTGCGTCAAAACTGTGCAAAAGCAGCGTTTTGGTGCACGAAACGCACGTTTTGCGGCAAAACTGTGCAAAAGCAGCGTTTTGGGGCACGAAACGCACGTTTCGATGCAAAAGCAGCGTTTTGGTGCACGAAACGCACGTTTTGCGTCAAAACTGTGCAAAACAGCGTTTTGGTGCACGAAACGCACGTTTTGCGTCAAAACTGTGCAAAACAGCGTTTTGGGGCACGAACCGCACGTTTTGCGTCAAAACTGTGCAAAAGCAGCGTTTTGGGGCACGAAACGCACGTTTTGCGTCAAAACTGCGCAAAAGCAGCGTTTTGGTGCACGAAACGCACCTTTTGCGGCAAAACTGTGCAAAAGCAGCGTTTTGGGGCACGAAACGCACGTTTCGTTGCAAAAGCAGCGTTTTGGTGCACGAAACGCACGTTTTGCGTCAAAACTGCGCAAAAGCAGCGTTTTGGGGCACGAACCGCACGTTTTGCGTCAAAACTGTGCAAAACAGCGTTTTGGGGCACGAAACGCACGTTTTGCGTCAAAACTGTGCAAAAGCAGCGTTTTGGTGCACGAAACGCACGTTTTGCGTCAAAACTGTGCAAAACAGCGTTTTGGGGCACGAAACGCACGTTTTGCGTCAAAACTGTGCAAAAGCAGCGTTTTGGTGCAAAAAACGCACGTTTTGCGTCAAAACTGTGCAAAACAGCGTTTTGGGGCACGAAACGCACGTTTTGCGTCAAAACTGTGCAAAAGCAGCGTTTTGGTGCACGAAACGCACGTTTTGCGTCAAAACTGTGCAAAACAGCGTTTTGGGGCACGAAACGCACGTTTTGCGTCAAAACTGTGCAAAAGCAGCGTTTTGGTGCACGAAACGCACGTTTTGCGTCAAAACTGTGCAAAAGCAGCGTTTTGGTGCACGAAACGCACGTTTTGCGGCAAAACTGTGCAAAAGCAGCGTTTTGGGGCACGAAACGCACGTTTCGTTGCAAAAGCAGCGTTTTGGTGCACGAAACGCACGTATTGCGTCAAAACTGTGCAAAAGCAGCGTTTTGGGGCACGGAACGCACGTTTCGTTGCAAAAGCAGCGTTTTGGTGCACGAAACGCACGTTTTGCGTCAAAACTGTGCAAAAGCAGCGTTTTGGTGCACGAAGCGCACGTTTTGCGTTAAAACTGTGCAAAAGCAGCGTTTTGGTGCACGAAACGCACGTTTTGCGGCAAAACTGTGCAAAAGCAGCGTTTTGGGGCACGAAACGCACGTTTCGTTGCAAAAGCAGCGTTTTGGTGCACGAAACGCACGTTTTGCGTCAAAACTGTGCAAAAGCAGCGTTTTGGTGCACGAAACGCACGTTTTGCGGCAAAACTGTGCAAAAGCAGCGTTTTGGGGCACGAAACGCACGTTTCGTTGCAAAAGCAGCGTTTTGGTGCACGAAACGCACGTATTGCGTCAAAACTGTGCAGAAGCAGCGTTTTGGGGCACGAAACGCACGTTTTGCGTCAAAACTGTGCAAAAGCAGCGTTATGGTGCACGAAACGCACGTTTTGCGTCAAAACTGTGCAAAAGCAGCGTTTTGGGGCACGAAACGCACGTTTCGTTGCAAAACCAGCGTTTTGGTGCACGAAACGCACGTTTTGCGTCTAAACTGTGCAAAAGCAGCGTTTTGGTGCACGAAACGCACGTTTTGCGTCAAAACTGTGCAAAAGCAGCGTTTTGGTGCACGAAACGCACGTTTTGCGTCAAAACTGTGCAAAAGCAGCGTTTTGGTGCACGAAACGCACGTTTTGCGGCAAAACTGTGCAAAAGCAGCGTTTTGGGGCACGAAACGCACGTTTCGTTGCAAAAGGAACGTTTTGGTGCACGAAACGCACGTTTAGCGTCAAAACTGTGCAAAAGCAGCGTTTTGGTGCACGAAACGCACGTTTTGCCTCAAAACTGTGCAAAAGCAGCGTTTTGGTGCACGAAACGCACGTTTTGCGTCAAAACTGTGCAAAACAGCGTTTTGGTGCACGAAACGCACGTTTCGATGCAAAAGCAGCGTTTGGGTGCACGAAACGCACGTTTAGCGTCAAAACTGTGCAAAAGCAGCGTTTTGGGGCACGAAACGCACGTTTTGCGTCAAAACTGTGCAAAAGCAGCGTTTTGGTGCACGAAACGCACGTTTTGCGTCAAAACTGTGCAAAAGCAGCGTTTTGGTGCACGAAACGCACGTTTTGCGGCAAAACTGTGCAAAAGCAGCGTTTTGGGGCACGAAACGCACGTTTCGATGCAAAAGCAGCGTTTTGGTGCACGAAACGCACGTATTGCGTCAAAACTGTGCAAAAGCAGCGTTTTGGGGCACGAAACGCACGTTTCGTTGCAAAAGCAGCGTTTTGGTGCACGAAACGCACGTTTTGCGTCAAAACTGTGCAAAAGCAGCGTTTTGGTGCACGAAGCGCACGTTTTGCGTCAAAACTGTGCAAAAGCAGCGTTTTGGTGCACGAAACGCACGTTTTGCGGCAAAACTGTGCAAAAGCAGCGTTTTGGGGCACGAAACGCACGTTTCGTTGCAAAAGCAGCGTTTTGGTGCACGAAACGCACGTTTTGCGTCAAAACTGCGCAAAAGCAGCGTTTTGGTGCACGAAACGCACGTTTTGCGTCAAAACTGTGCAAAAGCAGTGTTTTGGTGCACGAAACGCACGTTTTCAGTCAAAACAGTGCAAAAGCAGCGTTTTGGTGCACGAAACGCACGTTTTGCGTCAAAACTGTGCAAAACAGCGTTTTGGGGCACGAACCGCACGTTTTGCGTCAAAACTGTGCAAAAGCAGCGTTTTGGGGCACGAAACGCACGTTTTGCGTCAAAACTGCGCAAAAGCAGCGTTTTGGTGCACGAAACGCACGTTTTGCGGCAAAACTGTGCAAAAGCAGCGTTTTGGGGCACGAAACGCACGTTTCGTTGCAAAAGCAGCGTTTTGGTGCACGAAACGCACGTTTTGCGTCAAAACTGCGCAAAAGCAGCGATTTGGTGCACGAAACGCACGTTTTGCGTCAAAACTGTGCAAAACAGCGTTTTGGGGCACGAAACGCACGTTTTGCGTCAAAACTGTGCAAAAGCAGCGTTTTGGTGCACGAAACGCACGTTTTGCGTCAAAACTGTGCAAAACAGCGTTTTGGGGCACGAAACGCACGTTTTGCGGCAAAACTGTGCAAAAGCAGCGTTTTGGGGCACGAAACGCACGTTTCGTTGCAAAAGCAGCGTTTTGGTGCACGAAACGCACGTATTGCGTCAAAACTGTGCAAAAGCAGCGTTTTGGGGCACGAAACCCACGTTTCGTTGCAAAAGCAGCGTTTTGGTGCACGAAACGCACGTTTTGCGTCAAAACTGTGCAAAAGCAGCGTTTTGGTGCACGAAGCGCACGTTTTGCGTCAAAACTGTGCAAAAGCAGCGTTTTGGTGCACGAAACGCACGTTTTGCGGCAAAAACTGTGCAAAAGCAGCGTTTTGGGGCACGAAACGCACGTTTCGTTGCAAAAGCAGCGTTTTGGTGCACGAAACGCACGTTTTGCGTCAAAACTGCGCAAAAGCAGCGTTTTGGTGCACGAAACGCACGTTTTGCGTCAAAACTGTGCAAAACAGCGTTTTGGGGCACGAAACGCACGTTTTGCGTCAAAACTGTGCAAAACAGCGTTTTGGGGCACGAAACGCACGTTTTGCGTCAAAACTGTGCAAAAGCAGCGTTTTGGTGCACGAAACGCACGTTTTGCGTCAAAACTGTGCAAAACAGCGTTTTGGGGCACGAAACGCACGTTTTGCGTCAAAACTGTGCAAAAGCAGCGTTTTGGTGCACGAAACGCACGTTTTCCGTCAAAACTGTGCAAAAGCAGCGTTTGGGGGCACGAAACGCACGTTTCGTTGCAAAAGCAGCGTTTTGGTGCACGAAACGCACGTTTAGCGTCAAAACTGTGCAAAAGCAGCGTTTTGGGGCACGAAACGCACGTTTTGCGTCAAAACTGTGCAAAAGCAGCGTTTTGGTGCACGAAACGCACGTTTTGCGTCAAAACTGTGCAAAACAGCGTTTTGGTGCACGAAACGCACGTTTTGCGGCAAAACTGTGCAAAAGCAGCGTTTTGGGGCACGAAACGCACGTTTCGTTGCAAAAGCAGCGTTTTGGTGCACGAAACGCACGTTTAGCGTCAAAACTGTGCAAAAGCAGCGTTTTGGTGCACGAAACGCACGTTTTGCGGCAAAACTGTGCAAAAGCAGCGTTTTGGGGCACGAAACGCACGTTTCGTTGCAAAAACAGCGTTTTGGTGCACGAAACGCACGTTTTGCGTCAAAACTGTGCAAAAGCAGCGTTCTGGTGCACGAAACGCACGTTTTGCGGCAAAACTGTGCAAAACAGCGTTTTGGTGCACGAAACGCACGTTTCGTTGCAAAAACAGCGTTTTGGTGCACGAAACGCACGTTTAGCGTCAAAACTGTGCAAAAGCAGCGTTTTGGTGCACGAAACGCACGTTTTGCCTCAAAACTGTGCAAAAGCAGCGTTTTGGTGCACGAAACGCACGTTTTGCGTCAAAACTGTGCAAAACAGCGTTTTGGTGCACGAAACGCACGTTTCGATGCAAAAGCAGCGTTTTGGTGCACGAAACGCACGTTTTGCGTCAAAACTGTGCAAAAGCAGCGTTTTGGGGCACGAAACGCACGTTTCGTTGCAAAAGCAGCGTTTTGGTGCACGAAACGCACGTTTAGCGTCAAAACTGTGCAAAAGCAGCGTTTTGGGGCACGAAACGCACGTTTTGCGTCAAAACTGCGCAAAAGCAGCGTTTTGGTGCACGAAACGCACGTTTTGCGTCAAAACTGTGCAAAACAGCGTTTTGGGGCACGAAACGCACGTTTTGCGTCAAAACTGTGCAAAAGCAGCGTTTTGGTGCACGAAACGCACGTTTTGCGGCAAAACTGTGCAAAACAGCGTTTTGGTGCACGAAACGCACGTTTCGTTGCAAAAGCAGCGTTTGGGTGCACGAAACGCACGTTTTGCGTCAAAACTGTGCAAAAGCAGCGTTTTGGGGCACGAAACGCACGTTTTGCGTCAAAACTGTGCAAAAGCAGCGTTTTGGTGCACGAAACGCACGTTTTGCGGCAAAACTGTGCAAAAGCAGCGTTTTGGGGCACGAAACGCACGTTTTCAGTCAAAACAGTGCAAAAGCAGCGTTTTGGTGCACGAAACGCACGTTTTGCGTCAAAACTGTGCAGAAGCAGCGTTTTGGGGCACGAAACGCACGTTTTGCGTCAAAACTGTGCAAAAGCAGCGTTATGGTGCACGAAACGCACGTTTTGCGTCAAAACTGTGCAAAAGCAGCGTTTTGGGGCACGAAACGCACGTTTCGTTGCAAAACCAGCGTTTTGGTGCACGAAACGCACGTTTTGCGTCAAAACTGTGCAAAAGCAGCGTTTTGGTGCACGAAACGCACGTTTTGCGTCAAAACTGTGCAAAAGCAGCGTTTTGGTGCACGAAACGCACGTTTTGCGTCAAAACTGTGCAAAAGCAGCGTTTTGGTGCACGAAACGCACGTTTTGCGGCAAAACTGTGCAAAAGCAGCGTTTTGGGGCACGAAACGCACGTTTCGTTGCAAAAGGAACGTTTTGGTGCACGAAACGCACGTTTAGCGTCAAAACTGTGCAAAAGCAGCGTTTTGGTGCACGAAACGCACGTTTTGCCTCAAAACTGTGCAAAAGCAGCGTTTTGGTGCACGAAACGCACGTTTTGCGTCAAAACTGTGCAAAACAGCGTTTTGGTGCACGAAACGCACGTTTCGATGCAAAAGCAGCGTTTGGGTGCACGAAACGCACGTTTAGCGTCAAAACTGTGCAAAAGCAGCGTTTTGGGGCACGAAACGCACGTTTTGCGGCAAAACTGTGCAAAAGCAGCGTTTTGGGGCACGAAACGCACGTTTCGATGCAAAAGCAGCGTTTTGGTGCACGAAACGCACGTATTGCGTCAAAACTGTGCAAAAGCAGCGTTTTGGGGCACGAAACGCACGTTTCGTTGCAAAAGCAGCGTTTTGGTGCACGAAACGCACGTTTTGCGTCAAAACTGTGCAAATGCAGCGTTTTGGTGCACGAAGCGCACGTTTTGCGTCAAAACTGTGCAAAAGCAGCGTTTTGGTGCACGAAACGCACGTTTTGCGGCAAAACTGTGCAAAAGCAGCGTTTTGGGGCACGAAACGCACGTTTCGTTGCAAAAGCAGCGTTTTGGTGCACGAAACGCACGTTTTGCGTCAAAACTGCGCAAAAGCAGCGTTTTGGTGCACGAAACGCACGTTTTGCGTCAAAACTGTGCAAAACAGCGTTTTGGGGCACGAAACGCACGTTTTGCGTCAAAACTGTGCAAAACAGCGTTTTGGGGCACGAAACGCACGTTTTGCGTCAAAACTGTGCAAAAGCAGTGTTTTGGTGCACGAAACGCACGTTTTCAGTCAAAACAGTGCAAAAGCAGCGTTTTGGTGCACGAAACGCACGTTTTGCGTCAAAACTGTGCAAAACAGCGTTTTGGGGCACGAACCGCACGTTTTGCGTCAAAACTGTGCAAAAGCAGCGTTTTGGGGCACGAAACGCACGTTTTGCGTCAAAACTGCGCAAAAGCAGCGTTTTGGTGCACGAAACGCACGTTTTGCGGCAAAACTGTGCAAAAGCAGCGTTTTGGGGCACGAAACGCACGTTTCGTTGCAAAAGCAGCGTTTTGGTGCACGAAACGCACGTTTTGCGTCAAAACTGCGCAAAAGCAGCGATTTGGTGCACGAAACGCACGTTTTGCGTCAAAACTGTGCAAAACAGCGTTTTGGGGCACGAAACGCACGTTTTGCGTCAAAACTGTGCAAAAGCAGCATTTTGGTGCACGAAACGCACGTCTTGCGTCAAAACTGTGCAAAACAGCGTTTTGGGGCACGAAACGCACGTTTTGCGTCAAAACTGTGCAAAAGCAGTGTTTTGGTGCACGAAACGCACGTTTTCAGTCAAAACAGTGCAAAAGCAGCGTTTTGGTGCACGAAACGCACGTTTTGCGTCAAAACTGTGCAAAAGCAGCGTTTTGGGGCACGAAACGCACGTTTTGCCTCAAAACTGTGCAAAAGCAGCGTTTTGGTGCACGAAACGCACGTTTTGCGTCAAAACTGTGCAAAACAGCGTTTTGGGGCACGAAACGCACGTTTTGCGTCAAAACTGTGCAAAAGCAGCGTTTTGGTGCACGAAACGCACGTTTTGCGTCAAAACTGTGCAAAACAGCGTTTTGGGGCACGAAACGCACGTTTTGCGTCAAAACTGTGCAAAAGCAGCGTTTTGGTGCACGAAACGCACGTTTTGCGTCAAAACTGTGCAAAAGCAGCGTTTTGGTGCACGAAACGCACGTTCTGCGGCAAAACTGTGCAAAAGCAGCGTTTTGGGGCACGAAACGCACGTTTCGTTGCAAAAGCAGCGTTTTGGTGCACGAAACGCACGTATTGCGTCAAAACTGTGCAAAAGCAGCGTTTTGGGGCACGAAACGCACGTTTCGTTGCAAAAGCAGCGTTTTGGTGCACGAAACGCACGTTTTGCGTCAAAACTGTGCAAAAGCAGCGTTTTGGTGCACGAAGCGCACGTTTTGCGTCAAAACTGTGCAAAAGCAGCGTTTTGGTGCACGAAACGCACGTTTTGCGGCAAAACTGTGCAAAAGCAGCGTTTTGGTGCACGAAACGCACGTTTTGCGTCAAAACTGTGCAAAAGCAGCGTTTTGGTGCACGAAACGCACGTTTTGCGGCAAAACTATGCAAAAGCAGCGTTTTGGGGCACGAAACGCACGTTTCGTTGCAAAACTGTGCAAAAGCAGCGTTTTGGTGCACGAAACGCACGTTTTGCGTCAAAACTGTGCAAAACAGCGTTTTGGGGCACGAAACGCACGTTTTGCGTTAAAACTGTGCAAAAGCAGCGTTTTGGTGCACGAAACGCACGTTTTGCGTCAAAACTGTGCAAAAGCAGCGTTTTGGTGTACGAAACGCACGTTTTGCGGCAAAACTGTGCAAAAGCAGCGTTTTGGGGCACGAAACGCACGTTTCGTTGCAAAAGCAGCGTTTTGGTGCACGAAACGCACGTTTTGCGTCAAAACTGCGCAAAAGCAGCGTTTTGGTGCACGAAACGCACGTTTTGCGTCAAAACTGTGCAAAACAGCGTTTTGGGGCACGAAACGCACGTTTTGCGTCAAAACTGTGCAAAAGCAGCGTTTTGGTGCACGAAACGCACGTTTTGCCTCAAAACTGTGCAAAAGCAGCGTTTTGGTGCACGAAACGCACGTTTTGCGTCAAAACTGTGCAAAAGCAGCGTTTTGGTGCACGAAACGCACGTTTTGCATCAAAACTGTGCAAAAGTAGCGTTTTGGTGCACGAAACGCACGTTTTGCGTCAAACTGTGCAAAAGCAGCGTTTTGGGGCACGAAACGCACGTTTTCCGTCAAAACTGTGCAAAAGCAGCGTTTTGGGGCACGAAACGCACGTTTCGTTGCAAAAGCAGCGTTTTGGTGCACGAAACGCACGTTTTGCGTCAAAACTGTGCAGAAGCAGCGTTTTGGGCACGAAACGCACGTTTTGCCTCAAAACAGTGCAAAAGCAGCGTTTTGGTGCACGAAACGCACGTTTTGCGTCAAAACTGTGCAAAAGCAGCGTTTTGGGGCACGAAACGCACGTTTTGCCTCAAAACTGTGCAAAAGCAGCGTTTTGGTGCACGAAACGCACGTTTTGCGTCAAAACTGTGCATAACAGCGTTTTGGGGCACGAAACGCACGTTTTGCGTCAAAACTGTGCAAAAGCAGCGTTTTGGGGCACGAAACGCACGTTTTGCGTCAAAACTGCGCAAAAGCAGCGTTTTGGTGCACGAAACGCACGTTTTGCGTCAAAACTGTGCAAAACAGCGTTTTGGGGCACGAAACGCACGTTTTGCGTCAAAACTGTGCAAAAGCAGCGTTTTGGTGCACGAAACGCACG
>CALSEM010000040.1:0-113469 GCA_943735885.1 Stelis phaeoptera
CTGTGCAAAAGCAGCGTTTTGGGGCACGAAACGCACGTTTCGTTGCAAAAGCAGCGTTTTGGGGCACGAAACGCACGTTTTGCGTCAAAACTGTGCAAAAGCAGCGTTTTGGGGCCGGAAACGCACGTTTTGCGTCAAAACTGTGCAAAAGCAGCGTTTTGGGGCACGAAACGCACGTTCAGCGTCAAAACTGTGCAAAAGCAGCGTTTTGGGGCACGAAACGCACGTTTCGTTGCAAAAGCAGCGTTTTGGTGCACGAAACGCACGTTTTGCGTCAAAACTGTGCAAAAGCAGCGTTTTGGGGCACGAAACGCACGTTTTGCGTCAAAACTGTGCAAAAGCAGCGTTTTGGGGCACGAAACGCACGTTTTGCGTCAAAACTGTGCAAAAGCAGCGTTTTGGTGCACGAAACGCACGTTTCGTTGCAAAATTAGCGTTTTGGTGCACGAAACGCACGTTTTGCGTCAAACTGTGCAAAAGCAGCGTTTTGGAGCACGAAACGCACGTTAAGCGTCAAAACTGTGCAAAAGCAGCGTTTTGGGGCACGAAACGCACGTTTAGCGTCAAAACTGTGCAAAAGCAACGTTTTGGTGCACGAAACGCACGTTTCGTTGCAAAAGCAGCGTTTTGGTGCACGAAACGCACGTTTTGCGTCAAAACTGTGCAAAAGCAGCGTTTTGGTGCACGAAACGCACGTTTCGTTGCAAAAGTAGCGTTTTGGTGCACGAAACGCACGTTTTGCGTCAAAACTGTGCAAAAGCAGCGTTTTGGTGCACGAAACGCACGTTTTGCGTCAAAACTGTGCAAAAGCAGCGTTTTGGTGCGCGAAACGCACGTTTTGCGTCAAAACTGTGCAAAAGCAGCGTTTTGGTGCACGAAACGCACGTTTTGCGTCAAAACTGTGCAAAAGCAGCGTTTTGGTGCACGAAACGCACGTTTCGTTGCAAAAGCAGCGTTTCGGGGCACGAAACGCACGTTTTGCGTCAAAACTGTGCAAAAGCAGCGTTTTGGGGCACGAAACTCACGTTTTGCGTCAAAACTGTGCAAAAGCAGCGTTTTGGGGCACGAAACGCACGTTTTGCGTCAAAACTGTGCAAAAGCAGCGTTTTGGTGCACGAAACGCACGTTTCGTTGCAAAAGCAGCGTTTTGGTGCACGAAACGCACGTTTTGCGTCAAAACTGTGCAAAAGCAGCGTTTTGGTGCACGAAACGCACGTTTTGCGTCAAAACTGTGCAAAAGCAGCGTTTTGGGGCACGAAACGCACGTTTTGCGTCAAAACTGTGCAAAAGCAGCGTTTTGGGGCACGAAACGCACGTTTTGCGTCAAAACTGTGCAAAAGCAGCGTTTTGGTGCACGAAACGCACGTTTTGCGTCAAAACTGTGCAAAAGCGGCATTTTGGGGCACGAAACGCACGTTTAGCGTCAAAACTGTGCAAAAGCAGCGTTTTGGTGCACGAAACGCACGTTTTGCGTGAAAACTGTGCAAAAGCAGCGTTTTGGTGCACGAAACGCACGTTTTGCGTGAAAACTGTGCAAATGCAGCGTTTTAGGGCACGAAACGCACGTTTCGTTGCAAGAGCAGCGTTTTGGGGCACGAAACGCACGTTTTGCGTCAAAACTGTGCAAAAGCAGCGCTTTGGTGCACGAAACGCACGTTTCGTTGCAAAAGCAGCGTTTTGGTGCACGAAACGCACGTTTTGCGTCAAAACTGAGCAAAAGCAGCGTTTTGGTGCACGAAACGCACGTTTTGCGTCAAAACTGTGCAAAAGCAGCGTTTTGGTGCACGAAACGCACGTTTTGCGTCAAACTGTGCAAAAGCAGCGTTTTGGGGCACGAAACGAACGTTTTGCGTCAAAACTGTGCAAAAGCAGCGTTTGGGGCACGAAACGCACGTTTTGCGTCAAAACTGTGCAAAAGCAGCGTTTTGGTGCACGAAACGCACGTTTCGTTGCAAAAGTAGCGTTTTGGTGCACGAAACGCACGTTTTGCGTCAAAACTGTGCAAAAGCAGCGTTTTGGTGCACGAAACGCACGTTTTGCGTCAAAACTGTGCAAAACAGCGTTTTGGTGCACGAAACGCACGTTTAGCGTCAAAACTGTGCAAAAGCAGCGTTTTGGTGCACGAAACGCACGTTTCGTTGCAAGAGCAGCGTTTTGGTGCACGAAACGCACGTTTTGCGTCAAAACTGTGCAAAAGCAGCGTTTTGGGGCACGAAACGCACGTTTCGTTGCAAAAGCAGCGTTTTGGGGCACGAAACGCACGTTCAGCGTCAAAACTGTGCAAAAGCAGCGTTTTGGTGCACGAAACGCACGTTTTGCGTCAGAACTGTGCAAAAGCAGCGTTTTGGTGCACGAAACGCACGTTTTGCGTCAAAACTGTGCAAAAGCAGCGTTTTGGAGCACGAAACGCACGTTTAGCGTCAAAACTGTGCAAAAGCAGCGTTTTGGGGCACGAAACGCACGTTTCGTTGCAAAAGCAGCGTTTTGGTGCACGAAACGCACATTTGCGTCAAAACTGTGCAAAAGCAGCGTTTTGGGGCAGGAAACGCACGTTTTGCGTCAAAACTGTGCAAAAGCAGCGTTTTGGTGCACGAAACGCACGTTTTGCGTCAAAACTGTGCAAAAGCGGCGTTTTGGGGCACGAAACGCACGTTTTGCGTCAAAACTGTGCAAAAGCAGCGTTTTGGTGCACGAAACGCACGTTTTGCGTCAAAACTGTGCAAATGCGGCATTTTGGGGCACGAAACGCACGTTTAGCGTCAAAACTGTGCAAAAGCAGCGTTTTGGTGCACGAAACGCACGTTTTGCGTGAAAACTGTGCAAAAGCAGCGTTTTGGTGCACGAAACGCACGTTTTGCGTGAAAACTGTGCAAATGCAGTGTTTTGGGGCACGAAACGCACGTTTCGTTGCAAAAGCAGCGTTTTGGGGCACGAAACGCACGTTTTGCGTCAAAACTGTGCAAAAGCAGCGCTTTGGTGCACGAAACGCACGTTTCGTTGCAAAAGCAGCGTTTTGGTGCACGAAACGCACGTTTTGCGTCAAAACTGTGCAAAAGCAGCGTTTTGGTGCACGAAACGCACGTTTTGCGTCAAAACTGTGCAAAAGCAGCGTTTTGGTGCACGAAACGCACGTTTTGCGTCAAAACTGTGCAAAAGCAGCGTTTTGGGGCACAAAACGAACGTTTTGCGTCAAAACTGTGCAAAAGCAGCGTTTGGGGCACGAAACGCACGTTTTGCGTCAAAACTGTGCAAAAGCAGCGTTTTGGTGCACGAAACGCACGTTTCGTTGCAAAAGTAGCGTTTTATTGCACGAAACGCACGTTTTGCGTCAAAACTGTGCAAAAGCAGCGTTTTGGTGCACGAAACGCACGTTTTGCGTCAAAACTGTGCAAAACAGCGTTTTGGTGCACGAAACGCACGTTTAGCGTCAAAACTGTGCAAAGCAGCGTTTTGGTGCACGAAACGCACGTTTCGTTGCAAGAGCAGCGTTTTGGTGCACGAAACGCACGTTTTGCGTCAAAAACTGTGCAAAAGCAGCGTTTTGGGGCACGAAACGCACGTTTCGTTGCAAAAGCAGCGTTTTGGGGCACGAAACGCACGTTCAGCGTCAAAACTGTGCAAAAGCAGCGTTTTGGTGCACGAAACGCACGTTTTGCGTCAGAACTGTGCAAAAGCAGCGTTTTGGTGCACGAAACGCACGTTTTGCGTCAAAACTGTGCAAAAGCAGCGTTTTGGAGCACGAAACGCACGTTTAGCGTCAAAACTGTGCAAAAGCAGCGTTTTGGGGCACGAAACGCACGTTTCGTTGCAAAAGCAGCGTTTTGGTGCACGAAACGCACGTTTTGCGTCAAAACTGTGCAAAAGCCGCGTTTTGGGGCAGGAAACGCACGTTTTGCGTCAAAACTGTGCAAAAGCAGCGTTTTGGTGCACGAAACGCACGTTTTGCGTGAAAACTGTGCAAAAGCAGCGTTTTGGTGCACGAAACGCACGTTTTGCGTGAAAACTGTGCAAAAGCAGCGTTTTGGGGCACGAAACGCACGTTTTGCGTCAAAACTGTGCAAAAGCAGCGCTTTGGTGCACGAAACGCACGTTTCGTTGCAAAAGCAGCGTTTTGGTGCACGAAACGCACGTTTTGCGTCAAAACTGTGCAAAAGCAGCGTTTTGGGGCCGGAAACGCACGTTTTGCGTCAAAACTGTGCAAAAAGCAGCGTTTTGGTGCACGAAACGCACGTTTTGCGTGAAAACTGTGCAAAAGCAGCGTTTTGGTGCACGAAACGCACGTTTTGCGTCAAAACTGTGCAAAAGCAGCGTTTTGGGGCACGAAACGCACGTTTTGCGTCAAAACTGTGCAAAAGCAGCGTTTTGGGGCACGAAACGCACGTTTTGCGTCAAAACTGTGCAAAAGCAGCGTTTTGGTGCACGAAACGCACGTTTCGTTGCAAAAGCAGCGTTTTGGTGCACGAAACGCACGTTTTGCGTCAAAACTGTGCAAAAGCAGCGTTTTGGGGCAGGAAACGCACGTTTTGCGTCAAAACTGTGCAAAAGCAGCGTTTTGGTGCACGAAACGCACGTTTTGCGTGAAAACTGTGCAAAAGCAGCGTTTTGGTGCACGAAACGCACGTTTTGCGTCAAAACTGTGCAAAAGCAGCGTTTTGGGGCACGAAACGCACGTTTTGCGTCAAAACTGTGCAAAAGCAGCGTTTTGGGGCACGAAACGCACGTTTTGCGTCAAAACTGTGCAAAAGCACCGTTTTGGGGCACGAAACGCACGTTTTGCGTCAAAACTGTGCAAAACAGCGTTTTGGGGCACGAAACGCACGTTTTGCGTCAAAACTGTGCAAAAGCAGCGTTTTGGGGCACGAAACGAACGTTTTGCGTCAAAACTGTGCAAAAGCAGCGTTTGGGGCACGAAACGCACGTTTTGCGTCAAAACTGTGCAAAAGCAGCGTTTTGGTGCACGAAACGCACGTTTCGTTGCAAAAGTAGCGTTTTGGTGCACGAAACGCACGTTTTGCGTCAAAACTGTGCAAAAGCAGCGTTTTGGTGCACGAAACGCACGTTTTGCGTCAAAACTGTGCAAAACAGCGTTTTGGTGCACGAAACGCACGTTTAGCGTCAAAACTGTGCAAAAGCAGCGTTTTGGTGCACGAAACGCACGTTTCGTTGCAAGAGCAGCGTTTTGGTGCACGAAACGCACGTTTTGCGTCAAAACTGTGCAAAAGCAGCGTTTTGGGGCACGAAACGCACGTTTCGTTGCAAAAGCAGCGTTTTGGGGCACGAAACGCACGTTCAGCGTCAAAACTGTGCAAAAGCAGCGTTTTGGTGCACGAAACGCACGTTTTGCGTCAAAACTGTGCAAAAGCGGCGTTTTGGGGCACGAAACGCACGTTTTGCGTCAAAACTGTGCAAAAGCAGCGTTTTGGTGCACGAAACGCACGTTTTGCGTCAAAACTGTGCAAATGCGGCATTTTGGGGCACGAAACGCACGTTTAGCGTCAAAACTGTGCAAAAGCAGCGTTTTGGTGCACGAAACGCACGTTTTGCGTGAAAACTGTGCAAAAGCAGCGTTTTGGTGCACGAAACGCACGTTTTGCGTGAAAACTGTGCAAATGCAGTGTTTTGGGGCACGAAACGCACGTTTCGTTGCAAAAGCAGCGTTTTGGGGCACGAAACGCACGTTTTGCGTCAAAACTGTGCAAAAGCAGCGCTTTGGTGCACGAAACGCACGTTTCGTTGCAAAAGCAGCGTTTTGGTGCACGAAACGCACGTTTTGCGTCAAAATTGTGCAAAAGCAGCGTTTTGGTGCACGAAACGCACGTTTTGCGTCAAAACTGTGCAAAAGCAGCGTTTTGGTGCACGAAACGCACGTTTTGCGTCAAAACTGTGCAAAAGCAGCGTTTTGGGGCACAAAACGAACGTTTTGCGTCAAAACTGTGCAAAAGCAGCGTTTGGGGCACGAAACGCACGTTTTGCGTCAAAACTGTGCAAAAGCAGCGTTTTGGTGCACGAAACGCACGTTTCGTTGCAAAAGTAGCGTTTTATTGCACGAAACGCACGTTTTGCGTCAAAACTGTGCAAAAGCAGCGTTTTGGTGCACGAAACGCACGTTTTGCGTCAAAACTGTGCAAAACAGCGTTTTGGTGCACGAAACGCACGTTTAGCGTCAAAACTGTGCAAAAGCAGCGTTTTGGTGCACGAAACGCACGTTTCGTTGCAAGAGCAGCGTTTTGGTGCACGAAACGCACGTTTTGCGTCAAAACTGTGCAAAAGCAGCGTTTTGGGGCACGAAACGCACGTTTCGTTGCAAAAGCAGCGTTTTGGGGCACGAAACGCACGTTCAGCGTCAAAACTGTGCAAAAGCAGCGTTTTGGTGCACGAAACGCACGTTTTGCGTCAGAACTGTGCAAAAGCAGCGTTTTGGTGCACGAAACGCACGTTTTGCGTCAAAACTGTGCAAAAGCAGCGTTTTGGAGCACGAAACGCACGTTTAGCGTCAAAACTGTGCAAAAGCAGCGTTTTGGGGCACGAAACGCACGTTTCGTTGCAAAAGCAGCGTTTTGGTGCACGAAACGCACGTTTTGCGTCAAAACTGTGCAAAAGCCGCGTTTTGGGGCAGGAAACGCACGTTTTGCGTCAAAACTGTGCAAAAGCAGCGTTTTGGTGCACGAAACGCACGTTTTGCGTGAAAACTGTGCAAAAGCAGCGTTTTGGTGCACGAAACGCACGTTTTGCGTGAAAACTGTGCAAAAGCAGCGTTTTGGGGCACGAAACGCACGTTTTGCGTCAAAACTGTGCAAAAGCAGCGCTTTGGTGCACGAAACGCACGTTTCGTTGCAAAAGCAGCGTTTTGGTGCACGAAACGCACGTTTTGCGTCAAAACTGTGCAAAAGCAGCGTTTTGGGGCAGGAAACGCACGTTTTGCGTCAAAACTGTGCAAAAGCAGCGTTTTGGTGCACGAAACGCACGTTTTGCGTGAAAACTGTGCAAAAGCAGCGTTTTGGTGCACGAAACGCACGTTTTGCGTCAAAACTGTGCAAAAGCAGCGTTTTGGGGCACGAAACGCACGTTTTGCGTCAAAACTGTGCAAAAGCAGCGTTTTGGGGCACGAAACGCACGTTTTGCGTCAAAACTGTGCAAAAGCACCGTTTTGGGGCACGAAACGCACGTTTTGCGTCAAAACTGTGCAAAACAGCGTTTTGGGGCACGAAACGCACGTTTTGCGTTAAAACTGTGCAAAAGCAGCGTTTTGGTGCACGAAACGCACGTTTTGCGTCAAAACTGTGCAAAACAGCGTTTTGGTGCACAAAACGCACGTTTTGCGTCAAAACTGTGCAGAACAGCGTTTTGGTGCACGAAACGCACGTTTTGCGTCAAAACTGTGCAAAAGCAGCGTTTTGGGGCAGGAAACGCACGTTTTGCGTCAAAACTGTGCAAAAGCAGCGTTTTGGGGCACGACACGCACGTTTCGTTGCAAAAGCAGCGTTTTGGGGCACGAAACGCACGTTCAGCGTCAAAACTGTGCAAAAGCAGCGTTTTGGTGCACGAAACGCACGTTTTGCGTCAAAACTGTGCAAAAGCAGCGTTTTGGCGCACGAAACGCACGTTTTGCGTCAAAACTGTGCAAAAGCAGCGTTTTGGGGCACGAAACGCACGTTTTGCGTCAAAACTGTGCAAAAGCAGCGTTTTGGGGCACGAAACGCACGTTTTGCGTCAAAACTGTGCAAAAGCAGCGTTTTGGTGCACGAAACGCACGTTTCGTTGCAAAATTAGCGTTTTGGTGCACGAAACGCACGTTTTGCGTCAAAACTGTGCAAAAGCAGCGTTTTGGAGCACGAAACGCACGTTAAGCGTCAAAACTGTGCAAAAGCAGCGTTTTGGGGCACGAAACGCACGTTTAGCGTCAAAACTGTGCAAAAGCAGCGTTTTGGTGCACGAAACGCACGTTTCGTTGCAAAAGCAGCGTTTTGGTGCACGAAACGCACGTTTTGCGTCAAAACTGTGCAAAAGCAGCGTTTTGGTGCACGAAACGCACGTTTTGCGTCAAAACTGTGCAAAAGCAGCGTTTTGGTGCACGAAACGCACGTTTTGCGTCAAAACTGTGCAAAAGCAGCGTTTTGGGGCAGGAAACGCACGTTTTGCGTCAAAACTGTGCAAAAGCAGCGTTTTGGTGCACGAAACGCACGTTTTGCGTCAAAACTGTGCAAAAGCAGCGTTTTGGTGCACGAAACGCACGTTTTGCGTCAAAACTGTGCAAAAGCAGCGTTTTGGGGCACGAAACGCACGTTTTGCGTCAAAACTGTGCAAAAACAGCGTTTTGGGGCACGAAACGCACGTTTTGCGTCAAAACTGTGCAAAAGCAGCGTTTTGGGGCACGAAACGCACGTTTTGCGTCAAAATGTGCAAAACAGCGTTTTGGGGCACGAAACGCACGTTTTGCGTTAAAACTGTGCAAAAGCAGCGTTTTGGTGCACGAAACGCACGTTTTGCGTCAAAACTGTGCAAAACAGCGTTTTGGTGCACAAAACGCACGTTTTGCGTCAAAACTGTGCAGAACAGCGTTTTGGTGCACGAAACGCACGTTTTGCGTCAAAACTGTGCAAAAGCAGCGTTTTGGGGCAGGAAACGCACGTTTTGCGTCAAAACTGTGCAAAAGCAGCGTTTGGTGCACGAAACGCACGTTTTGCGTGAAAACTGTGCAAAAGCAGCGTTTTGGTGCACGAAACGCACGTTTTGCGTGAAAACTGTGCAAAAGCAGCGTTTTGGTGCACGAAACGCACGTTTTGCGTGAAAACTGTGCAAAAGCAGCGTTTTGGGGCACGAAACGCACGTTTTGCGTCAAAACTGTGCAAAAGCAGCGCTTTGGTGCACGAAACGCACGTTTCGTTGCAAAAGCAGCGTTTTGGTGCACGAAACGCACGTTTTGCGTCAAAACTGTGCAAAAGCAGCGTTTTGGGGCCGGAAACGCACGTTTTGCGTCAAAACTGTGCAAAAGCAGCGTTTTGGTGCACGAAACGCACGTTTTGCGTGAAAACTGTGCAAAAGCAGCGTTTTGGTGCACGAAACGCACGTTTTGCGTCAAAACTGTGCAAAAGCAGCGTTTTGGGGCACGAAACGCACGTTTTGCGTCAAAACTGTGCAAAAGCAGCGTTTTGGGGCACGAAACGCACGTTTTGCGTCAAAACTGTGCAAAAGCAGCGTTTTGGGGCACGAAACGCACGTTTTGCGTCAAAACTGTGCAAAAGCAGCGTTTTGGGGCACGACACGCACGTTTCGTTGCAAAAGCAGCGTTTTGGGGCACGAAACGCACGTTCAGCGTCAAAACTGTGCAAAAGCAGCGTTTTGGTGCACGAAACGCACGTTTTGCGTCAAAACTGTGCAAAAGCAGCGTTTTGGTGCACGAAACGCACGTTTTGCGTCAAAACTGTGCAAAAGCAGCGTTTTGGGGCACGAAACGCACGTTTTGCGTCAAAACTGTGCAAAAGCAGCGTTTTGGGGCACGAAACGCACGTTTTGCGTCAAAACTGTGCAAAAGCAGCGTTTTGGTGCACGAAACGCACGTTTTGCGTCAAAACTGTGCAAAAGCAGCGTTTTGGTGCACGAAACGCACGTTTTGCGTCAAAACTGTGCAAAAGCAGCGTTTTGGGGCAGGAAACGCACGTTTTGCGTCAAAACTGTGCAAAAGCAGCGTTTTGGTGCACGAAACGCACGTTTTGCGTCAAAACTGTGCAAAAGCAGCGTTTTGGTGCACGAAACGCACGTTTTGCGTCAAAACTGTGCAAAAGCAGCGTTTTGGGGCACGAAACGCACGTTTTGCGTCAAAACTGTGCAAAAACAGCGTTTTGGGGCACGAAACGCACGTTTTGCGTCAAAACTGTGCAAAAGCAGCGTTTTGGGGCACGAAACGCACGTTTTGCGTCAAAATGTGCAAAACAGCGTTTTGGGGCACGAAACGCACGTTTTGCGTTAAAACTGTGCAAAAGCAGCGTTTTGGTGCACGAAACGCACGTTTTGCGTCAAAACTGTGCAAAACAGCGTTTTGGTGCACAAAACGCACGTTTTGCGTCAAAACTGTGCAGAACAGCGTTTTGGTGCACGAAACGCACGTTTTGCGTCAAAACTGTGCAAAAGCAGCGTTTTGGGGCAGGAAACGCACGTTTTGCGTCAAAACTGTGCAAAAGCAGCGTTTGGTGCACGAAACGCACGTTTTGCGTGAAAACTGTGCAAAAGCAGCGTTTTGGTGCACGAAACGCACGTTTTGCGTGAAAACTGTGCAAAAGCAGCGTTTTGGTGCACGAAACGCACGTTTTGCGTGAAAACTGTGCAAAAGCAGCGTTTTGGGGCACGAAACGCACGTTTTGCGTCAAAACTGTGCAAAAGCAGCGCTTTGGTGCACGAAACGCACGTTTCGTTGCAAAAGCAGCGTTTTGGTGCACGAAACGCACGTTTTGCGTCAAAACTGTGCAAAAGCAGCGTTTTGGGGCCGGAAACGCACGTTTTGCGTCAAAAACTGTGCAAAAGCAGCGTTTTGGTGCACGAAACGCACGTTTTGCGTGAAAACTGTGCAAAAGCAGCGTTTTGGTGCACGAAACGCACGTTTTGCGTCAAAACTGTGCAAAAGCAGCGTTTTGGGGCACGAAACGCACGTTTTGCGTCAAAACTGTGCAAAAGCAGCGTTTTGGGGCACGAAACGCACGTTTTGCGTCAAACTGTGCAAAAGCAGCGTTTTGGGGCACGAAACGCACGTTTTGCGTCAAAACTGTGCAAAAGCAGCGTTTTTGGGGCACGACACGCACGTTTCGTTGCAAAAGCAGCGTTTTGGGGCACGAAACGCACGTTCAGCGTCAAAACTGTGCAAAAGCAGCGTTTTGGTGCACGAAACGCACGTTTTGCGTCAAAACTGTGCAAAAGCAGCGTTTTGGTGCACGAAACGCACGTTTTGCGTCAAAACTGTGCAAAAGCAGCGTTTTGGGGCACGAAACGCACGTTTTGCGTCAAAACTGTGCAAAAGCAGCGTTTTGGGGCACGAAACGCACGTTTTGCGTCAAAACTGTGCAAAAGCAGCGTTTTGGTGCACGAAACGCACGTTTCGTTGCAAAAGCAGCGTTTTGGTGCACGAAACGCACGTTTTGCGTCAAAACTGTGCAAAAGCAGCGTTTTGGGGCAGGAAACGCACGTTTTGCGTCAAAACTGTGCAAAAGCAGCGTTTTGGTGCACGAAACGCACGTTTTGCGTGAAAACTGTGCAAAAGCAGCGTTTTGGTGCACGAAACGCACGTTTTGCGTCAAAACTGTGCAAAAGCAGCGTTTTGGTGCACGAAACGCACGTTTCGTTGCAAAATTAGCGTTTTGGTGCACGAAACGCACGTTTTGCGTCAAAACTGTGCAAAAGCAGCGTTTTGGAGCACGAAACGCACGTTAAGCGTCAAAACTGTGCAAAAGCAGCGTTTTGGGGCACGAAACGCACGTTTAGCGTCAAAACTGTGCAAAAGCAGCGTTTTGGTGCACGAAACGCACGTTTCGTTGCAAAAGCAGCGTTTTGGTGCACGAAACGCACGTTTTGCGTCAAAACTGTGCAAAAGCAGCGTTTTGGTGCACGAAACGCACGTTTGCGTCAAAACTGTGCAAAAGCAGCGTTTTGGTGCACGAAACGCACGTTTTGCGTCAAAACTGTGCAAAAGCAGCGTTTTGGGGCAGGAAACGCACGTTTTGCGTCAAAACTGTGCAAAAGCAGCGTTTTGGTGCACGAAACGCACGTTTTGCGTCAAAACTGTGCAAAAGCAGCGTTTTGGTGCACGAAACGCACGTTTTGCGTCAAAACTGTGCAAAAGCAGCGTTTTGGGGCACGAAACGCACGTTTTGCGTCAAAACTGTGCAAAAACAGCGTTTTGGGGCACGAAACGCACGTTTTGCGTCAAAACTGTGCAAAAGCAGCGTTTTGGGGCACGAAACGCACGTTTTGCGTCAAAACTGTGCAAAACAGCGTTTTGGGGCACGAAACGCACGTTTTGCGTTAAAACTGTGCAAAAGCAGCGTTTTGGTGCACGAAACGCACGTTTTGCGTCAAAACTGTGCAAAACAGCGTTTTGGTGCACAAAACGCACGTTTTGCGTCAAAACTGTGCAGAACAGCGTTTTGGTGCACGAAACGCACGTTTTGCGTCAAAACTGTGCAAAAGCAGCGTTTTGGGGCAGGAAACGCACGTTTTGCGTCAAAACTGTGCAAAAGCAGCGTTTTGGTGCACGAAACGCACGTTTTGCGTGAAAACTGTGCAAAAGCAGCGTTTTGGTGCACGAAACGCACGTTTTGCGTGAAAACTGTGCAAAGCAGCGTTTTGGTGCACGAAACGCACGTTTTGCGTGAAAACTGTGCAAAAGCAGCGTTTTGGGGCACGAAACGCACGTTTTGCGTCAAAAACTGTGCAAAAGCAGCGCTTTGGTGCACGAAACGCACGTTTCGTTGCAAAAGCAGCGTTTTGGTGCACGAAACGCACGTTTTGCGTCAAAACTGTGCAAAAGCAGCGTTTTGGGGCCGGAAACGCACGTTTTGCGTCAAAACTGTGCAAAAGCAGCGTTTGGTGCACGAAACGCACGTTTTGCGTGAAAACTGTGCAAAAGCAGCGTTTTGGTGCACGAAACGCACGTTTTGCGTCAAAACTGTGCAAAAGCAGCGTTTTGGGGCACGAAACGCACGTTTTGCGTCAAAACTGTGCAAAAGCAGCGTTTTGGGGCACGAAACGCACGTTTTGCGTCAAAACTGTGCAAAAGCAGCGTTTTGGGGCACGAAACGCACGTTTTGCGTCAAAACTGTGCAAAAGCAGCGTTTTGGGGCACGACACGCACGTTTCGTTGCAAAAGCAGCGTTTTGGGGCACGAAACGCACGTTCAGCGTCAAAACTGTGCAAAAGCAGCGTTTTGGTGCACGAAACGCACGTTTTGCGTCAAAACTGTGCAAAAGCAGCGTTTTGGTGCACGAAACGCACGTTTTGCGTCAAAACTGTGCAAAAGCAGCGTTTTGGGGCAGGAAACGCACGTTTTGCGTCAAAACTGTGCAAAAGCAGCGTTTTGGTGCACGAAACGCACGTTTTGCGTGAAAAACTGTGCAAAAGCAGCGTTTTGGTGCACGAAACGCACGTTTTGCGTCAATACTGTGCAAAAGCAGCGTTTTGGGGCACGAAACGCACGTTTTGCGTCAAAACTGTGCAAAAGCAGCGTTTTGGGGCACGAAACGCACGTTTCGTTGCAAAAGCAGCGTTTTGGTGCACGAAACGCACGTTTTGCGTCAAAACTGTGCAAAAGCAGCGTTTCGGGGCAGGAAACGCACGTTTTGCGTCAAAACAGTGCAAAAGCAGCGTTTTGGTGCACGAAACGCACGTTTTGCGTGAAAACTGTGCAAAAGCAGCGTTTTGGTGCACGAAACGCAGGTTTTGCGTCAAAACTGTGCAAAAGCAGCGTTTTGGGGCACGAAACGCACGTTTTGCGTCAAAACTGTGCAAAAGCAGCGTTTTGGGGCACGAAACGCACGTTTTGCGTCAAAACTGTGCAAAAGCAGCGTTTTGGTGCACGAAACGCACGTTTCGTTGCAAAAGCAGCGTTTTGGTGCACGAAACGCACGTTTTGCGTCAAAACTGTGCAAAAGCAGCGTTTTGGGGCAGGAAACGCACGTTTTGCGTCAAAACTGTGCAAAAGCAGCGTTTTGGTGCACGAAACGCACGTTTTGCGTGAAAACTGTGCAAAAGCAGCGTTTTGGTGCACGAAACGCACGTTTTGCGTCAAAACTGTGCAAAAGCAGCGTTTTGGGGCACGAAACGCACGTTTTGCGTCAAAACTGTGCAAAAGCAGCGTTTTGGGGCACGAAACGCACGTTTTGCGTCAAAACTGTGCAAAAGCAGCGTTTTGGTGCACGAAACGCACGTTTCGTTGCAAAAGCAGCGTTTTGGTGCACGAAACGCACGTTTTGCGTCAAAACTGTGCAAAAGCAGCGTTTTGGGGCAGGAAACGCACGTTTTGCGTCAAAACTGTGCAAAAGCAGCGTTTTGGTGCACGAAACGCACGTTTTGCGTCAAAACTGTGCAAAAGCAGCGTTTTGGGGCACGAAACGCACGTTTTGCGTCAAAACTGTGCAAAAGCAGCGTTTTGGGGCACGAAACGCACGTTTTGCGTCAAAACTGTGCAAAAGCAGCGTTTTGGGGCACGAAACGCACGTTTTGCGTCAAAACTGTGCAAAAGCAGCGTTTTGGGGCACGACACGCACGTTTCGTTGCAAAAGCAGCGTTTTGGGGCACGAAACGCACGTTCAGCGTCAAAACTGTGCAAAAGCAGCGTTTTGGTGCACGAAACGCACGTTTTGCGTCAAAACTGTGCAAAAGCAGCGTTTTGGGGCACGAAACGCACGTTTTGCGTCAAAACTGTGCAAAAGCAGCGTTTTGGGGCACGAAACGCACGTTTTGCGTCAAAACTGTGCAAAAGCAGCGTTTTGGTGCACGAAACGCACGTTTCGTTGCAAAAGTAGCGTTTTGGTGCACGAAACGCACGTTTTGCGTCAAAACTGTGCAAAAGCAGCGTTTTGGAGCACGAAACGCACGTTAAGCGTCAAAACTGTGCAAAAGCAGCGTTTTGGTGCACGAAACGCACGTTTTGCGTCAAAACTGTGCAAAAGCAGCGTTTTGGTGCACGAAACGCACGTTTTGCGTCAAAACTGTGCAAAAGCAGCGTTTTGGGGCACGAAACGCACGTTTTGCGTCAAAACTGTGCAAAAGCAGCGTTTTGGTGCACGAAACGCACGTTTCGTTGCAAAAGTAGCGTTTTGGTGCACGAAACGCACGTTTTGCGTCAAAACTGTGCAAAAGCAGCGTTTTGGTGCACGAAACGCACGTCTTGCGTCAATACTGTGCAAAACAGCGTTTTGGTGCACGAAACGCACGTTTAGCGTCAAAACTGTGCAAAAGCAGCGTTTTGGTGCACGAAACGCACGTTTAGCGTCAAAACTGTGCAAAAGCAGCGTTTTGGTGCACGAAACGCACGTTTCGTTGCAAAAGCAGCGTTTTGGGGCACGAAACGAACGTTTTGCGTCAAAACTGTGCAAAAGCAGCGTTTGGGGCACGAAACGCACGTTTTGCGTCAAAACTGTGCAAAAGCAGCGTTTTGGGGCACGAAACGCACGTTTTGCGTCAAAACTGTGCAAAAGCAGCGTTTTGGGGCACGAAACGAACGTTTTGCGTCAAAACTGTGCAAAAGCAGCGTTTGGGGCACGAAACGCACGTTTTGCGTCAAAACTGTGCAAAAGCAGCGTTTTGGTGCACGAAACGCACGTTTCGTTGCAAAAGTAGCGTTTTGGTGCACGAAACGCACGTTTTGCGTCGAAACTGTGCAAAAGCAGCGTTTTGGTGCACGAAACGCACGTTTCGTTGCAAAAGTAGCGTTTTGGTGCACGAAACGCACGTTTTGCGTCAAAACTGTGCAAAAGCAGCGTTTTGGTGCACGAAACGCACGTTTTGCGTCAAAACTGTGCAAAAGCAGCGTTTTGGGGCAGGAAACGCACGTTTTGCGTCAAAACTGTGCAAAAGCAGCGTTTTGGTGCACGAAACGCACGTTTTGCGTGAAAACTGTGCAAAAGCAGCGTTTTGGTGCACGAAACGCACGTTTTGCGTTAGAACTGTGCAAAAGCAGCGTTTTGGGGCACGAAACGCACGTTTTGCGTCAAAACTGTGCAAAAGCAGCGTTTTGGTGCACGAAACGCACGTTTCGTTGCAAAAGTAGCGTTTTGGTGCACGAAACGCACGTTTTGCGTCAAAACTGTGCAAAAGCAGCGTTTTGGTGCACGAAACGCACGTCTTGCGTCAATACTGTGCAAAACAGCGTTTTGGTGCACGAAACGCACGTTTAGCGTCAAAACTGTGCAAAAGCAGCGTTTTGGTGCACGAAACGCACGTTTAGCGTCAAAACTGTGCAAAAGCAGCGTTTTGGTGCACGAAACGCACGTTTCGTTGCAAAAGCAGCGTTTTGGGGCACGAAACGAACGTTTTGCGTCAAAACTGTGCAAAAGCAGCGTTTGGGGCACGAAACGCACGTTTTGCGTCAAAACTGTGCAAAAGCAGCGTTTTGGGGCACGAAACGCACGTTTTGCGTCAAAACTGTGCAAAAGCAGCGTTTTGGGGCACGAAACGAACGTTTTGCGTCAAAACTGTGCAAAAGCAGCGTTTGGGGCACGAAACGCACGTTTTGCGTCAAAACTGTGCAAAAGCAGCGTTTTGGTGCACGAAACGCACGTTTCGTTGCAAAAGTAGCGTTTTGGTGCACGAAACGCACGTTTTGCGTCGAAACTGTGCAAAAGCAGCGTTTTGGTGCACGAAACGCACGTTTCGTTGCAAAAGTAGCGTTTTGGTGCACGAAACGCACGTTTTGCGTCAAAACTGTGCAAAAGCAGCGTTTTGGTGCACGAAACGCACGTTTTGCGTCAAAACTGTGCAAAAGCAGCGTTTTGGGGCAGGAAACGCACGTTTTGCGTCAAAACTGTGCAAAAGCAGCGTTTTGGTGCACGAAACGCACGTTTTGCGTGAAAACTGTGCAAAAGCAGCGTTTTGGTGCACGAAACGCACGTTTTGCGTTAGAACTGTGCAAAAGCAGCGTTTTGGGGCACGAAACGCACGTTTTGCGTCAAAACTGTGCAAAAGCAGCGTTTTGGGGCACGAAACGCACGTTTTGCGTCAAAACTGTGCAAAAGCAGCGTTTTGGTGCACGAAACGCACGTTTCGTTGCAAAAGCAGCGTTTTGGTGCACGAAACGCACGTTTTGCGTCAAAACTGTGCAAAAGCAGCGTTTTGGGGCAGGAAACGCACGTTTTGCGTCAAAACTGTGCAAAAGCAGCGTTTTGGTGCACGAAACGCACGTTTTGCGTGAAAACTGTGCAAAAGCAGCGTTTTGGTGCACGAAACGCACGTTTTGCGTCAAAACTGTGCAAAAGCAGCGTTTTGGGGCACGAAACGCACGTTTTGCGTCAAAACTGTGCAAAAGCAGCGTTTTGGGGCACGAAACGCACGTTTTGCGTCAAAACTGTGCAAAAGCAGCGTTTTGGGGCACGAAACGCACGTTTTGCGTCAAAACTGTGCAAAACAGCGTTTTGGGGCACGAAACGCACGTTTTGCGTTAAAACTGTGCAAAAGCAGCGTTTTGGTGCACGAAACGCACGTTTTGCGTCAAAACTGTGCAAAACAGCGTTTTGGTGCACAAAACGCACGTTTTGCGTCAAAACTGTGCAGAACAGCGTTTTGGTGCACGAAACGCACGTTTTGCGTCAAAACTGTGCAAAAGCAGCGTTTTGGGGCAGGAAACGCACGTTTTGCGTCAAAACTGTGCAAAAGCAGCGTTTTGGTGCACGAAACGCACGTTTTGCGTGAAAACTGTGCAAAAGCAGCGTTTTGGTGCACGAAACGCACGTTTTGCGTGAAAACTGTGCAAAAGCAGCGTTTTGGTGCACGAAACGCACGTTTTGCGTGAAAACTGTGCAAAAGCAGCGTTTTGGGGCACGAAACGCACGTTTTGCGTCAAAACTGTGCAAAAGCAGCGCTTTGGTGCACGAAACGCACGTTTCGTTGCAAAAGCAGCGTTTTGGTGCACGAAACGCACGTTTTGCGTCAAAACTGTGCAAAAGCAGCGTTTTGGGGCCGGAAACGCACGTTTTGCGTCAAAACTGTGCAAAAGCAGCGTTTTGGTGCACGAAACGCACGTTTTGCGTGAAAACTGTGCAAAAGCAGCGTTTTGGTGCACGAAACGCACGTTTTGCGTCAAAACTGTGCAAAAGCAGCGTTTTGGGGCACGAAACGCACGTTTTGCGTCAAAACTGTGCAAAAGCAGCGTTTTGGGGCACGAAACGCACGTTTTGCGTCAAAACTGTGCAAAAGCAGCGTTTTGGTGCACGAAACGCACGTTTCGTTGCAAAAGTAGCGTTTTGGTGCACGAAACGCACGTTTTGCGTCAAAACTGTGCAAAAGCAGCGTTTTGGTGCACGAAACGCACGTCTTGCGTCAATACTGTGCAAAACAGCGTTTTGGTGCACGAAACGCACGTTTAGCGTCAAAACTGTGCAAAAGCAGCGTTTTGGTGCACGAAACGCACGTTTAGCGTCAAAACTGTGCAAAAGCAGCGTTTTGGTGCACGAAACGCACGTTTCGTTGCAAAAGCAGCGTTTTGGGGCACGAAACGAACGTTTTGCGTCAAAACTGTGCAAAAGCAGCGTTTGGGGCACGAAACGCACGTTTTGCGTCAAAACTGTGCAAAAGCAGCGTTTTGGGGCACGAAACGCACGTTTTGCGTCAAAACTGTGCAAAAGCAGCGTTTTGGGGCACGAAACGAACGTTTTGCGTCAAAACTGTGCAAAAGCAGCGTTTGGGGCACGAAACGCACGTTTTGCGTCAAAACTGTGCAAAAGCAGCGTTTTGGTGCACGAAACGCACGTTTCGTTGCAAAAGTAGCGTTTTGGTGCACGAAACGCACGTTTTGCGTCAAAACTGTGCAAAAGCAGCGTTTTGGTGCACGAAACGCACGTTTTGCGTCAAAACTGTGCAAAAGCAGCGTTTTGGGGCAGGAAACGCACGTTTTGCGTCAAAACTGTGCAAAAGCAGCGTTTTGGTGCACGAAACGCACGTTTTGCGTGAAAACTGTGCAAAAGCAGCGTTTTGGTGCACGAAACGCACGTTTTGCGTTAAAACTGTGCAAAAGCAGCGTTTTGGGGCACGAAACGCACGTTTTGCGTCAAAACTGTGCAAAAGCAGCGTTTTGGGGCACGAAACGCACGTTTTGCGTCAAAACTGTGCAAAAGCAGCGTTTTGGTGCACGAAACGCACGTTTCGTTGCAAAAGCAGCGTTTTGGTGCACGAAACGCACGTTTTGCGTCAAAACTGTGCAAAAGCAGCGTTTTGGGGCAGGAAACGCACGTTTTGCGTCAAAACTGTGCAAAAGCAGCGTTTTGGTGCACGAAACGCACGTTTTGCGTGAAAACTGTGCAAAAGCAGCGTTTTGGTGCACGAAACGCACGTTTTGCGTCAAAACTGTGCAAAAGCAGCGTTTTGGGGCACGAAACGCACGTTTTGCGTCAAAACTGTGCAAAAGCAGCGTTTTGGGGCACGAAACGCACGTTTTGCGTCAAAACTGTGCAAAACAGCGTTTTGGGGCACGAAACGCACGTTTTGCGTTAAAACTGTGCAAAAGCAGCGTTTTGGTGCACGAAACGCACGTTTTGCGTCAAAACTGTGCAAAACAGCGTTTTGGTGCACAAAACGCACGTTTTGCGTCAAAACTGTGCAGAACAGCGTTTTGGTGCACGAAACGCACGTTTTGCGTCAAAACTGTGCAAAAGCAGCGTTTTGGGGCAGGAAACGCACGTTTTGCGTCAAAACTGTGCAAAAGCAGCGTTTTGGTGCACGAAACGCACGTTTTGCGTGAAAACTGTGCAAAAGCAGCGTTTTGGTGCACGAAACGCACGTTTTGCGTGAAAACTGTGCAAAAGCAGCGTTTTGGTGCACGAAACGCACGTTTTGCGTGAAAACTGTGCAAAAGCAGCGTTTTGGGGCACGAAACGCACGTTTTGCGTCAAAACTGTGCAAAAGCAGCGTTTTGGTGCACGAAACGCACGTTTCGTTGCAAAAGTAGCGTTTTGGTGCACGAAACGCACGTTTTGCGTCAAAACTGTGCAAAAGCAGCGTTTTGGAGCACGAAACGCACGTTAAGCGTCAAAACTGTGCAAAAGCAGCGTTTTGGTGCACGAAACGCACGTTTTGCGTCAAAACTGTGCAAAAGCAGCGTTTTGGTGCACGAAACGCACGTTTTGCGTCAAAACTGTGCAAAAGCAGCGTTTTGGTGCACGAAACGCACGTTTTGCGTCAAAACTGTGCAAAAGCAGCGTTTTGGGGCACGAAACGAACGTTTTGCGTCAAAACTGTGCAAAAGCAGCGTTTTGGGGCACGAAACGCACGTTTTGCGTGAAAACTGTGCAAAAGCAGCGTTTTGGTGCACGAAACGCACGTTTTGCGTGAAAACTGTGCAAAAGCAGCGTTTTGGTGCACGAAACGCACGTTTCGTTGCAAAAGCAGCGTTTTGGTGCACGAAACGCACGTTTTGCGTCAAAACTGTGCAAAAGCAGCGTTTTGGGGCCGGAAACGCACGTTTTGCGTCAAAACTGTGCAAAAGCAGCGTTTTGGAGAACGAAACGCACGTTTTGCGTCAAAACTGTGCAAAAGCAGCGTTTTGGGGCACGAAACGCACGTTTTGCGTGAAAACTGTGCAAAAGCAGCGTTTTGGTGCACGAAACGCACGTTTTGCGTGAAAACTGTGCAAAAGCAGCGTTTTGGTGCACGAAACGCACGTTTTGCGTGAAAACTGTGCAAAAGCAGCGTTTTGGGGCACGAAACGCACGTTTTGCGTCAAAACTGTGCAAAAGCAGCGCTTTGGTGCACGAAACGCACGTTTCGTTGCAAAAGCAGCGTTTTGGTGCACGAAACGCACGTTTTGCGTCAAAACTGTGCAAAAGCAGCGTTTTGGGGCCGGAAACGCACGTTTTGCGTCAAAACTGTGCAAAAGCAGCGTTTTGGTGCCCGAAACGCACGTTTTGCGTGAAAACTGTGCAAAAGCAGCGTTTTGGGGCACGAAACGCACGTTTTGCGTCAAAACTGTGCAAAAGCAGCGTTTTGGGGCACGAAACGCACGTTTTGCGTCAAAACTGTGCAAAAGCAGCGTTTTGGTGCACGAAACGCACGTTTCGTTGCAAAAGTAGCGTTTTGGTGCACGAAACGCACGTTTTGCGTCAAAACTGTGCAAAAGCAGCGTTTTGGAGCACGAAACGCACGTTAAGCGTCAAAACTGTGCAAAAGCAGCGTTTTGGGGCCGGAAACGCACGTTTTGCGTCAAAACTGTGCAAAAGCAGCGTTTTGGTGCCCGAAACGCACGTTTTGCGTGAAAACTGTGCAAAAGCAGCGTTTTGGGGCACGAAACGCACGTTTTGCGTCAAAACTGTGCAAAAGCAGCGTTTTGGGGCACGAAACGCACGTTTTGCGTCAAAACTGTGCAAAAGCAGCGTTTTGGTGCACGAAACGCACGTTTTGCGTCAAAACTGTGCAAAACAGCGTTTTGGTGCACAAAACGCACGTTTTGCGTCAAAACTGTGCAGAACAGCGTTTTGGTGCACGAAACGCACGTTTTGCGTCAAAACTGTGCAAAAGCAGCGTTTTGGGGCAGGAAACGCACGTTTTGCGTCAAAACTGTGCAAAAGCAGCGTTTGGTGCACGAAACGCACGTTTTGCGTGAAAACTGTGCAAAAGCAGCGTTTTGGTGCACGAAACGCACGTTTTGCGTGAAAACTGTGCAAAAGCAGCGTTTTGGTGCACGAAACGCACGTTTTGCGTGAAAACTGTGCAAAAGCAGCGTTTTGGGGCACGAAACGCACGTTTTGCGTCAAAACTGTGCAAAAGCAGCGCTTTGGTGCACGAAACGCACGTTTCGTTGCAAAAGCAGCGTTTTGGTGCACGAAACGCACGTTTTGCGTCAAAACTGTGCAAAAGCAGCGTTTTGGGGCCGGAAACGCACGTTTTGCGTCAAAACTGTGCAAAAGCAGCGTTTTGGTGAACGAAACGCACGTTTTGCGTCAAAACTGTGCAAAAGCAGCGTTTTGGGGCACGAAACGCACGTTTTGCGTGAAAACTGTGCAAAAGCAGCGTTTTGGTGCACGAAACGCACGTTTTGCGTGAAAACTGTGCAAAAGCAGCGTTTTGGTGCACGAAACGCACGTTTTGCGTGAAAACTGTGCAAAAGCAGCGTTTTGGGGCACGAAACGCACGTTTTGCGTCAAAACTGCGCAAAAGCAGCACTTTGGTGCACGAAACGCACGTTTCGTTGCAAAAGCAGCGTTTTGGTGCACGAAACGCACGTTTTGCGTCAAAACTGTGCAAAAGCAGCGTTTTGGGGCCGGAAACGCACGTTTTGCGTCAAAACTGTGCAAAAGCAGCGTTTTGGTGCCCGAAACGCACGTTTTGCGTGAAAACTGTGCAAAAGCAGCGTTTTGGGGCACGAAACGCACGTTTTGCGTCAAAACTGTGCAAAAGCAGCGTTTTGGGGCACGAAACGCACGTTTTGCGTCAAAACTGTGCAAAAGCAGCGTTTTGGTGCACGAAACGCACGTTTCGTTGCAAAAGTAGCGTTTTGGTGCACGAAACGCACGTTTTGCGTCAAAACTGTGCAAAAGCAGCGTTTTGGAGCACGAAACGCACGTTAAGCGTCAAAACTGTGCAAAAGCAGCGTTTTGGGGCCGGAAACGCACGTTTTGCGTCAAAACTGTGCAAAAGCAGCGTTTTGGTGCCCGAAACGCACGTTTTGCGTGAAAACTGTGCAAAAGCAGCGTTTTGGGGCACGAAACGCACGTTTTGCGTCAAAACTGTGCAAAAGCAGCGTTTTGGGGCACGAAACGCACGTTTTGCGTCAAAACTGTGCAAAAGCAGCGTTTTGGAGCACGAAACGCACGTTAAGCGTCAAAACTGTGCAAAAGCAGCGTTTTGGGGCCGGAAACGCACGTTTTGCGTCAAAACTGTGCAAAAGCAGCGTTTTGGGGCACGAAACGCACGTTTTGCGTGAAAACTGTGCAAAAGCAGCGTTTTGGTGCACGAAACGCACGTTTTGCGTGAAAACTGTGCAAAAGCAGCGTTTTGGTGCACGAAACGCACGTTTTGCGTGAAAACTGTGCAAAAGCAGCGTTTTGGGGCACGAAACGCACGTTTTGCGTCAAAACTGTGCAAAAGCAGCACTTTGGTGCACGAAACGCACGTTTCGTTGCAAAAGCAGCGTTTTGGTGCACGAAACGCACGTTTTGCGTCAAAACTGTGCAAAAGCAGCGTTTTGGGGCCGGAAACGCACGTTTTGCGTCAAAACTGTGCAAAAGCAGCGTTTTGGTGCCCGAAACGCACGTTTTGCGTGAAAACTGTGCAAAAGCAGCGTTTTGGGGCACGAAACGCACGTTTTGCGTCAAAACTGTGCAAAAGCAGCGTTTTGGGGCACGAAACGCACGTTTTGCGTCAAAACTGTGCAAAAGCAGCGTTTTGGTGCACGAAACGCACGTTTCGTTGCAAAAGTAGCGTTTTGGTGCACGAAACGCACGTTTTGCGTCAAAACTGTGCAAAAGCAGCGTTTTGGAGCACGAAACGCACGTTAAGCGTCAAAACTGTGCAAAAGCAGCGTTTTGGGGCCGGAAACGCACGTTTTGCGTCAAAACTGTGCAAAAGCAGCGTTTTGGTGCCCGAAACGCACGTTTTGCGTGAAAACTGTGCAAAAGCAGCGTTTTGGGGCACGAAACGCACGTTTTGCGTCAAAACTGTGCAAAAGCAGCGTTTTGGGGCACGAAACGCACGTTTTGCGTCAAAACTGTGCAAAAGCAGCGTTTTGGTGCACGAAACGCACGTTTTGCGTCAAAACTGTGCAAAACAGCGTTTTGGTGCACAAAACGCACGTTTTGCGTCAAAACTGTGCAGAACAGCGTTTTGGTGCACGAAACGCACGTTTTGCGTCAAAACTGTGCAAAAGCAGCGTTTTGGGGCAGGAAACGCACGTTTTGCGTCAAAACTGTGCAAAAGCAGCGTTTTGGTGCACGAAACGCACGTTTTGCGTGAAAACTGTGCAAAAGCAGCGTTTTGGTGCACGAAACGCACGTTTTGCGTGAAAACTGTGCAAAAGCAGCGTTTTGGTGCACGAAACGCACGTTTTGCGTGAAAACTGTGCAAAAGCAGCGTTTTGGGGCACGAAACGCACGTTTTGCGTCAAAACTGTGCAAAAGCAGCGCTTTGGTGCACGAAACGCACGTTTCGTTGCAAAAGCAGCGTTTTGGTGCACGAAACGCACGTTTTGCGTCAAAACTGTGCAAAAGCAGCGTTTTGGGGCCGGAAACGCACGTTTTGCGTCAAAACTGTGCAAAAGCAGCGTTTTGGTGAACGAAACGCACGTTTTGCGTGAAAACTGTGCAAAAGCAGCGTTTTGGGGCACGAAACGCACGTTTTGCGTCAAAACTGTGCAAAAGCAGCGTTTTGGTGAACGAAACGCACGTTTTGCGTGAAAACTGTGCAAAAGCAGCGTTTTGGGGCACGAAACGCACGTTTTGCGTCAAAACTGTGCAAAAGCAGCGTTTTGGGGCACGAAACGCACGTTTTGCGTCAAAACTGTGCAAAAGCAGCGTTTTGGTGCACGAAACGCACGTTTTGCGTCAAAACTGTGCAAAACAGCGTTTTGGTGCACAAAACGCACGTTTTGCGTCAAAACTGTGCAGAACAGCGTTTTGGTGCACGAAACGCACGTTTTGCGTCAAAACTGTGCAAAAGCAGCGTTTTGGGGCAGGAAACGCACGTTTTGCGTCAAAACTGTGCAAAAGCAGCGTTTTGGTGCACGAAACGCACGTTTTGCGTGAAAACTGTGCAAAAGCAGCGTTTTGGTGCACGAAACGCACGTTTTGCGTGAAAACTGTGCAAAAGCAGCGTTTTGGTGCACGAAACGCACGTTTTGCGTGAAAACTGTGCAAAAGCAGCGTTTTGGGGCACGAAACGCACGTTTTGCGTCAAAACTGTGCAAAAGCAGCGCTTTGGTGCACGAAACGCACGTTTCGTTGCAAAAGCAGCGTTTTGGTGCACGAAACGCACGTTTTGCGTCAAAACTGTGCAAAAGCAGCGTTTTGGGGCCGGAAACGCACGTTTTGCGTCAAAACTGTGCAAAAGCAGCGTTTTGGTGAACGAAACGCACGTTTTGCGTGAAAACTGTGCAAAAGCAGCGTTTTGGGGCACGAAACGCACGTTTTGCGTCAAAACTGTGCAAAAGCAGCGTTTTGGTGAACGAAACGCACGTTTTGCGTGAAAACTGTGCAAAAGCAGCGTTTTGGGGCACGAAACGCACGTTTTGCGTCAAAACTGTGCAAAAGCAGCGTTTTGGGGCACGAAACGCACGTTTTGCGTGAAAACTGTGCAAAAGCAGCGTTTTGGTGCACGAAACGCACGTTTTGCGTGAAAACTGTGCAAAAGCAGCGTTTTGGTGCACGAAACGCACGTTTTGCGTGAAAACTGTGCAAAAGCAGCGTTTTGGGGCACGAAACGCACGTTTTGCGTCAAAACTGTGCAAAAGCAGCGCTTTGGTGCACGAAACGCACGTTTCGTTGCAAAAGCAGCGTTTTGGTGCACGAAACGCACGTTTTGCGTCAAAACTGTGCAAAAGCAGCGTTTTGGGGCCGGAAACGCACGTTTTGCGTCAAAACTGTGCAAAAGCAGCGTTTTGGTGCCCGAAACGCACGTTTTGCGTGAAAACTGTGCAAAAGCAGCGTTTTGGGGCACGAAACGCACGTTTTGCGTCAAAACTGTGCAAAAGCAGCGTTTTGGGGCACGAAACGCACGTTTTGCGTCAAAACTGTGCAAAAGCAGCGTTTTGGTGCACGAAACGCACGTTTCGTTGCAAAAGTAGCGTTTTGGTGCACGAAACGCACGTTTTGCGTCAAAACTGTGCAAAAGCAGCGTTTTGGAGCACGAAACGCACGTTAAGCGTCAAAACTGTGCAAAAGCAGCGTTTTGGGGCCGGAAACGCACGTTTTGCGTCAAAACTGTGCAAAAGCAGCGTTTTGGTGCCCGAAACGCACGTTTTGCGTGAAAACTGTGCAAAAGCAGCGTTTTGGGGCACGAAACGCACGTTTTGCGTCAAAACTGTGCAAAAGCAGCGTTTTGGGGCACGAAACGCACGTTTTGCGTCAAAACTGTGCAAAAGCAGCGTTTTGGTGCACGAAACGCACGTTTCGTTGCAAAAGTAGCGTTTTGGTGCACGAAACGCACGTTTTGCGTCAAAACTGTGCAAAAGCAGCGTTTTGGAACACGAAACGCACGTTAAGCGTCAAAACTGTGCAAAAGCAGCGTTTTGGTGCACGAAACGCACGTTTAGCGTCAAAACTGTGCAAAAGCAGCGTTTTGGTGCACGAAACGCACGTTTCGTTGCAAAAGCAGCGTTTTGGTGCACGAAACGCACGTTTTGCGTCAAAACTGTGCAAAAGCAGCGTTTTGGGGCACGAAACGCACGTTTCGTTGCAAAAGCAGCGTTTTGGGGCACGAAACGCACGTTTTGCGTCAAAACTGTGCAAAAGCAGCGCTTTGGTGCACGAAACGCACGTTTTGCGTGAAAACTGTGCAAAAGCAGCGTTTTGGGGCACGAAACGCACGTTTTGCGTCAAAACTGTGCAAAAGCAGCGCTTTGGTGCACGAAACGCACGTTTCGTTGCAAAAGCAGCGTTTTGGTGCACGAAACGCACGTTTTGCGTCAAAACTGTGCAAAAGCAGCGTTTTGGGGCCGGAAACGCACGTTTTGCGTCAAAACTGTGCAAAAGCAGCGTTTTGGTGCCCGAAACGCACGTTTTGCGTGAAAACTGTGCAAAAGCAGCGTTTTGGGGCACGAAACGCACGTTTTGCGTCAAAACTGTGCAAAAGCAGCGTTTTGGGGCACGAAACGCACGTTTTGCGTCAAAACTGTGCAAAAGCAGCGTTTTGGTGCACGAAACGCACGTTTCGTTGCAAAAGTAGCGTTTTGGTGCACGAAACGCACGTTTTGCGTCAAAACTGTGCAAAAGCAGCGTTTTGGAGCACGAAACGCACGTTAAGCGTCAAAACTGTGCAAAAGCAGCGTTTTGGGGCCGGAAACGCACGTTTTGCGTCAAAACTGTGCAAAAGCAGCGTTTTGGTGCCCGAAACGCACGTTTTGCGTGAAAACTGTGCAAAAGCAGCGTTTTGGGGCACGAAACGCACGTTTTGCGTCAAAACTGTGCAAAAGCAGCGTTTTGGGGCACGAAACGCACGTTTTGCGTCAAAACTGTGCAAAAGCAGCGTTTTGGAGCACGAAACGCACGTTAAGCGTCAAAACTGTGCAAAAGCAGCGTTTTGGGGCCGGAAACGCACGTTTTGCGTCAAAACTGTGCAAAAGCAGCGTTTTGGGGCACGAAACGCACGTTTTGCGTGAAAACTGTGCAAAAGCAGCGTTTTGGTGCACGAAACGCACGTTTTGCGTGAAAACTGTGCAAAAGCAGCGTTTTGGTGCACGAAACGCACGTTTTGCGTGAAAACTGTGCAAAAGCAGCGTTTTGGGGCACGAAACGCACGTTTTGCGTCAAAACTGTGCAAAAGCAGCACTTTGGTGCACGAAACGCACGTTTCGTTGCAAAAGCAGCGTTTTGGTGCACGAAACGCACGTTTTGCGTCAAAACTGTGCAAAAGCAGCGTTTTGGGGCCGGAAACGCACGTTTTGCGTCAAAACTGTGCAAAAGCAGCGTTTTGGTGCCCGAAACGCACGTTTTGCGTGAAAACTGTGCAAAAGCAGCGTTTTGGGGCACGAAACGCACGTTTTGCGTCAAAACTGTGCAAAAGCAGCGTTTTGGGGCACGAAACGCACGTTTTGCGTCAAAACTGTGCAAAAGCAGCGTTTTGGTGCACGAAACGCACGTTTCGTTGCAAAAGTAGCGTTTTGGTGCACGAAACGCACGTTTTGCGTCAAAACTGTGCAAAAGCAGCGTTTTGGAGCACGAAACGCACGTTAAGCGTCAAAACTGTGCAAAAGCAGCGTTTTGGGGCCGGAAACGCACGTTTTGCGTCAAAACTGTGCAAAAGCAGCGTTTTGGTGCCCGAAACGCACGTTTTGCGTGAAAACTGTGCAAAAGCAGCGTTTTGGGGCACGAAACGCACGTTTTGCGTCAAAACTGTGCAAAAGCAGCGTTTTGGGGCACGAAACGCACGTTTTGCGTCAAAACTGTGCAAAAGCAGCGTTTTGGTGCACGAAACGCACGTTTTGCGTCAAAACTGTGCAAAACAGCGTTTTGGTGCACAAAACGCACGTTTTGCGTCAAAACTGTGCAGAACAGCGTTTTGGTGCACGAAACGCACGTTTTGCGTCAAAACTGTGCAAAAGCAGCGTTTTGGGGCAGGAAACGCACGTTTTGCGTCAAAACTGTGCAAAAGCAGCGTTTTGGTGCACGAAACGCACGTTTTGCGTGAAAACTGTGCAAAAGCAGCGTTTTGGTGCACGAAACGCACGTTTTGCGTGAAAACTGTGCAAAAGCAGCGTTTTGGTGCACGAAACGCACGTTTTGCGTGAAAACTGTGCAAAAGCAGCGTTTTGGGGCACGAAACGCACGTTTTGCGTCAAAACTGTGCAAAAGCAGCGCTTTGGTGCACGAAACGCACGTTTCGTTGCAAAAGCAGCGTTTTGGTGCACGAAACGCACGTTTTGCGTCAAAACTGTGCAAAAGCAGCGTTTTGGGGCCGGAAACGCACGTTTTGCGTCAAAACTGTGCAAAAGCAGCGTTTTGGTGAACGAAACGCACGTTTTGCGTGAAAACTGTGCAAAAGCAGCGTTTTGGGGCACGAAACGCACGTTTTGCGTCAAAACTGTGCAAAAGCAGCGTTTTGGTGAACGAAACGCACGTTTTGCGTGAAAACTGTGCAAAAGCAGCGTTTTGGGGCACGAAACGCACGTTTTGCGTCAAAACTGTGCAAAAGCAGCGTTTTGGGGCACGAAACGCACGTTTTGCGTGAAAACTGTGCAAAAGCAGCGTTTTGGTGCACGAAACGCACGTTTTGCGTGAAAACTGTGCAAAAGCAGCGTTTTGGTGCACGAAACGCACGTTTTGCGTGAAAACTGTGCAAAAGCAGCGTTTTGGGGCACGAAACGCACGTTTTGCGTCAAAACTGTGCAAAAGCAGCGCTTTGGTGCACGAAACGCACGTTTCGTTGCAAAAGCAGCGTTTTGGTGCACGAAACGCACGTTTTGCGTCAAAACTGTGCAAAAGCAGCGTTTTGGGGCCGGAAACGCACGTTTTGCGTCAAAACTGTGCAAAAGCAGCGTTTTGGTGCCCGAAACGCACGTTTTGCGTGAAAACTGTGCAAAAGCAGCGTTTTGGGGCACGAAACGCACGTTTTGCGTCAAAACTGTGCAAAAGCAGCGTTTTGGGGCACGAAACGCACGTTTTGCGTCAAAACTGTGCAAAAGCAGCGTTTTGGTGCACGAAACGCACGTTTCGTTGCAAAAGTAGCGTTTTGGTGCACGAAACGCACGTTTTGCGTCAAAACTGTGCAAAAGCAGCGTTTTGGAGCACGAAACGCACGTTAAGCGTCAAAACTGTGCAAAAGCAGCGTTTTGGGGCCGGAAACGCACGTTTTGCGTCAAAACTGTGCAAAAGCAGCGTTTTGGTGCCCGAAACGCACGTTTTGCGTGAAAACTGTGCAAAAGCAGCGTTTTGGGGCACGAAACGCACGTTTTGCGTCAAAACTGTGCAAAAGCAGCGTTTTGGGGCACGAAACGCACGTTTTGCGTCAAAACTGTGCAAAAGCAGCGTTTTGGGGCACGAAACGCACGTTTCGTTGCAAAAGTAGCGTTTTGGTGCACGAAACGCACGTTTTGCGTCAAAACTGTGCAAAAGCAGCGTTTTGGAACACGAAACGCACGTTAAGCGTCAAAACTGTGCAAAAGCAGCGTTTTGGGGCACGAAACGCACGTTTGGCGTCAAAACTGTGCAAAAGCAGCGTTTTGGTGCACGAAACGCACGTTTCGTTGCAAAAGCAGCGTTTTGGTGCACGAAACGCACGTTTTGCGTCAAAACTGTGCAAAAGCAGCGTTTTGGGGCACGAAACGCACGTTTCGTTGCAAAAGCAGCGTTTTGGGGCACGAAACGCACGTTTTGCGTCAAAACTGTGCAAAAGCAGCGCTTTGGTGCACGAAACGCACGTTTTGCGTGAAAACTGTGCAAAAGCAGCGTTTTGGGGCACGAAACGCACGTTTTGCGTCAAAACTGTGCAAAAGCAGCGCTTTGGTGCACGAAACGCACGTTTCGTTGCAAAAGCAGCGTTTTGGTGCACGAAACGCACGTTTTGCGTCAAAACTGTGCAAAAGCAGCGTTTTGGGGCCGGAAACGCACGTTTTGCGTCAAAACTGTGCAAAAGCAGCGTTTTGGTGCCCGAAACGCACGTTTTGCGTGAAAACTGTGCAAAAGCAGCGTTTTGGGGCACGAAACGCACGTTTTGCGTCAAAACTGTGCAAAAGCAGCGTTTTGGGGCACGAAACGCACGTTTTGCGTCAAAACTGTGCAAAAGCAGCGTTTTGGTGCACGAAACGCACGTTTCGTTGCAAAAGTAGCGTTTTGGTGCACGAAACGCACGTTTTGCGTCAAAACTGTGCAAAAGCAGCGTTTTGGAGCACGAAACGCACGTTAAGCGTCAAAACTGTGCAAAAGCAGCGTTTTGGGGCCGGAAACGCACGTTTTGCGTCAAAAATGTGCAAAAGCAGCGTTTTGGTGCCCGAAACGCACGTTTTGCGTGAAAACTGTGCAAAAGCAGCGTTTTGGGGCACGAAACGCACGTTTTGCGTCAAAACTGTGCAAAAGCAGCGTTTTGGGGCACGAAACGCACGTTTTGCGTCAAAACTGTGCAAAAGCAGCGTTTTGGTGCACGAAACGCACGTTTTGCGTCAAAACTGTGCAAAACAGCGTTTTGGTGCACAAAACGCACGTTTTGCGTCAAAACTGTGCAGAACAGCGTTTTGGTGCACGAAACGCACGTTTTGCGTCAAAACTGTGCAAAAGCAGCGTTTTGGGGCAGGAAACGCACGTTTTGCGTCAAAACTGTGCAAAAGCAGCGTTTTGGTGCACGAAACGCACGTTTTGCGTGAAAACTGTGCAAAAGCAGCGTTTTGGTGCACGAAACGCACGTTTTGCGTGAAAACTGTGCAAAAGCAGCGTTTTGGTGCACGAAACGCACGTTTTGCGTGAAAACTGTGCAAAAGCAGCGTTTTGGGGCACGAAACGCACGTTTTGCGTCAAAACTGTGCAAAAGCAGCGCTTTGGTGCACGAAACGCACGTTTCGTTGCAAAAGCAGCGTTTTGGTGCACGAAACGCACGTTTTGCGTCAAAACTGTGCAAAAGCAGCGTTTTGGGGCCGGAAACGCACGTTTTGCGTCAAAACTGTGCAAAAGCAGCGTTTTGGTGAACGAAACGCACGTTTTGCGTGAAAACTGTGCAAAAGCAGCGTTTTGGGGCACGAAACGCACGTTTTGCGTCAAAACTGTGCAAAAGCAGCGTTTTGGTGAACGAAACGCACGTTTTGCGTGAAAACTGTGCAAAAGCAGCGTTTTGGGGCACGAAACGCACGTTTTGCGTCAAAACTGTGCAAAAGCAGCGTTTTGGGGCACGAAACGCACGTTTTGCGTGAAAACTGTGCAAAAGCAGCGTTTTGGTGCACGAAACGCACGTTTTGCGTGAAAACTGTGCAAAAGCAGCGTTTTGGTGCACGAAACGCACGTTTTGCGTGAAAACTGTGCAAAAGCAGCGTTTTGGGGCACGAAACGCACGTTTTGCGTCAAAACTGTGCAAAAGCAGCGCTTTGGTGCACGAAACGCACGTTTCGTTGCAAAAGCAGCGTTTTGGTGCACGAAACGCACGTTTTGCGTCAAAACTGTGCAAAAGCAGCGTTTTGGGGCCGGAAACGCACGTTTTGCGTCAAAACTGTGCAAAAGCAGCGTTTTGGTGCCCGAAACGCACGTTTTGCGTGAAAACTGTGCAAAAGCAGCGTTTTGGGGCACGAAACGCACGTTTTGCGTCAAAACTGTGCAAAAGCAGCGTTTTGGGGCACGAAACGCACGTTTTGCGTCAAAACTGTGCAAAAGCAGCGTTTTGGTGCACGAAACGCACGTTTCGTTGCAAAAGTAGCGTTTTGGTGCACGAAACGCACGTTTTGCGTCAAAACTGTGCAAAAGCAGCGTTTTGGAGCACGAAACGCACGTTAAGCGTCAAAACTGTGCAAAAGCAGCGTTTTGGGGCCGGAAACGCACGTTTTGCGTCAAAACTGTGCAAAAGCAGCGTTTTGGTGCCCGAAACGCACGTTTTGCGTGAAAACTGTGCAAAAGCAGCGTTTTGGGGCACGAAACGCACGTTTTGCGTCAAAACTGTGCAAAAGCAGCGTTTTGGGGCACGAAACGCACGTTTTGCGTCAAAACTGTGCAAAAGCAGCGTTTTGGTGCACGAAACGCACGTTTCGTTGCAAAAGTAGCGTTTTGGTGCACGAAACGCACGTTTTGCGTCAAAACTGTGCAAAAGCAGCGTTTTGGAACACGAAACGCACGTTAAGCGTCAAAACTGTGCAAAAGCAGCGTTTTGGGGCACGAAACGCACGTTTAGCGTCAAAACTGTGCAAAAGCAGCGTTTTGGTGCACGAAACGCACGTTTCGTTGCAAAAGCAGCGTTTTGGTGCACGAAACGCACGTTTTGCGTCAAAACTGTGCAAAAGCAGCGTTTTGGGGCACGAAACGCACGTTTCGTTGCAAAAGCAGCGTTTTGGGGCACGAAACGCACGTTTTGCGTCAAAACTGTGCAAAAGCAGCGCTTTGGTGCACGAAACGCACGTTTTGCGTCAAAACTGTGCAAAAGCAGCGTTTTGGTGCACGAAACGCACGTTTTGCGTCAAAACTGTGCAAAAGCAGCGTTTTGGTGCACGAAACGCACGTTTTGCGTCAAAACTGTGCAAAAGCAGCGTTTTGGGGCACGAAACGAACGTTTTGCGTCAAAACTGTGCAAAAGCAGCGTTTGGGGCACGAAACGCACGTTTTGCGTCAAAACTGTGCAAAAGCAGCGTTTTGGTGCACGAAACGCACGTTTCGTTGCAAAAGTAGCGTTTTGGTGCACGAAACGCACGTTTTGCGTCAAAACTGTGCAAAAGCAGCGTTTTGGTGCACGAAACGCACGTTTCGTTGCAAAAGTAGCGTTTTGGTGCACGAAACGCACGTTTTGCGTCAAAACTGTGCAAAAGCAGCGTTTTGGAACACGAAACGCACGTTAAGCGTCAAAACTGTGCAAAAGCAGCGTTTTGGGGCACGAAACGCACGTTTAGCGTCAAAACTGTGCAAAAGCAGCGTTTTGGTGCACGAAACGCACGTTTCGTTGCAAAAGCAGCGTTTTGGTGCACGAAACGCACGTTTTGCGTCAAAACTGTGCAAAAGCAGCGTTTTGGGGCACGAAACGCACGTTTCGTTGCAAAAGCAGCGTTTTGGGGCACGAAACGCACGTTTTGCGTCAAAACTGTGCAAAAGCAGCGCTTTGGTGCACGAAACGCACGTTTTGCGTCAAAACTGTGCAAAAGCAGCGTTTTGGTGCACGAAACGCACGTTTCGTTGCAAAAGTAGCGTTTTGGTGCACGAAACGCACGTTTTGCGTCAAAACTGTGCAAAAGCAGCGTTTTGGAGCACGAAACGCACGTTAAGCGTCAAAACTGTGCAAAAGCAGCGTTTTGGGGCACGAAACGCACGTTTAGCGTCAAAACTGTGCAAAAGCAGCGTTTTGGGGCACGAAACGCACGTTTCGTTGCAAAAGCAGCGTTTTGGTGCACGAAACGCACGTTTTGCGTCAAAATGTAACAAACCGGTCACCGGAGCGGCTCGGTGGAACGGTCCGGGAAAGGAGGGAGAATCTCGAGAAATTGGCCGAATTCTGCTTTATCGGCGAAGAGGTTATCGACAGTTGGTATTACCGACGGCCGGTAACTTGTGTTTTACCGACGGTAGGTAAGTGACCGATGAATGGTAAACCGAGATTACTGTTTTACCGGCGGTGGGTAAGTCACCGACGGGTGGTAAGCTGTGATGGTAATATTACTAACGTATGATTCTTTATTTCAGGTGGGTCCGCCGGGTCAGCGAGGGGTCTGGCGCACGCTTACACGCACCTACAGACTTCGAGACCCAGTTAGGGCTAGGATATGAGCGGTAAGTAGAAAATGAAGAGTGACGTAAACGAAAATCAAAGGTTTATTCTGATTGGTTGCAGATGTCATACAATTCGGAACACCAATTATAGAGAGGGGCAGGAATGAAATTATTCTGTATATTTTCAGTGTTATTAACAAAGATGTTCAATAGGTCGGTTGGTATCTCTTCGTGGCACGCAACCTTGACTGCTTGGTCCGTATCTATTTCCTCCAGCGGCGATGGAGTACGGAGGTCGTAGTACGGAGAAGGGGAACGAGAATAGAAAGGTGGCGATGATTCGCGTACAATAGGGATCGGAGACGGTATACGAATAAGAGACGGCGGCGACGGGGCGCGAGCAACAGGAGGCGGCGATGGCGATTGTAATATGTTGATCACTTCGACGTCTAGGTCGTTGCCTAGGATGATAGTAGATGCCTCGGACAGAGGAGAGTAGGATGGCTCGCCTGGATTATTGGAGGAACTAGGCAGTTGTTCGGCTAGTTCCGCTTGCAGTTCGCGCAGGCGCTGTCGAAAGGCCAGCCGTGCGCGGTGCTTGGTACCGCAACGTCGTGTCTTCCGGTTGAGACGCTTGACTCTGGTGCGTCCAGAGTGCGATGTTGACTATCAGACCAAGTGGAAAGTGATTGTACACTCTTGATATAAATAAAGGTAATCTTAAAGAAAAGCCAGTTTACATACCTGTTTCCCGTTCATCCTGTTACGAGAGCGTCTCTTTTGTGATCGCTTCCCTGATGGTACTGTCAAACTCGTAGAGTTACAGTGGAGAACTGTCTCGAGAGCGTCCCTTTTTGTGGTCGCTTCCCTGGTTTACGCAGCTAAAAGAACGAGAACGAGGTCTTGCAATACTGGCGAATGTGAATGTCGAATAATAATAATATTAAAGTAAACACTTGGTCGTCGTCAAGAAGCACCGTGGATATTCAAGTTGTCACAGAATTCAATATACCGTTGAAGTTAATAGGAAATAAAGGAGGAGCACAAGGAAAGACACAATATAATAAAAGTAACAATAAATATATTTGAATAAAGATTGATTAGCTTACGTGAATTGCACAAAGGTAACTATGTCGAAGAACACTCGAATGAAGAACTTGTATAACTGTAACTTTGAAGCGCGATGTAGACTCGATGAATACTGTAGACGGACTGTGACTTGCGTAGCGCGATGTGCACAGGTAGGTTGCTGAAGTCAGACTGTGTCGAGAGGGTCCGCGGGCCCTCTATTTGTATTGACAGAATATCGTTATCGTCACGTACGCGGTGCTGGGTTTCGGTCAGCGTTCCGCTTATCGCTTATCTCCAGACGCTAGGTCAGCATCCGGTCGGTATTAATGTTGCTAATACCGCTGACCATGCGTGAGAACGATTAACGGTTTCTTTTAGAGGTTCTCCATTCGCAGTGGTGCTCAAATTAATTACTTAAGGTAATCCGATTTATGTCGGAAGCGAATATACGTATATATATGTATATATGAAGCAGTAATAAATGATTGGTAGCTATTAACTTGGATAATAGAACATAAGTATATGAAATATATATGTATGTATACGTATATGGTAATCAACGGTCGGTAAGTGACCCTCGGTGGTCAGTTATCGACGGTTGGCAATATATCGATGAATTTCAGGTTATAACTAATGACAATCGACGTAGGTTAAAGGTAAGTATAGTAATAATAATATTAAGTATTGTTTTTATGCGGTGTCGGTAACTTATCGACTATAGGTAATCGGTCGCACATGAGAGGTCGGTAATTTGGTCGGTAATATACCGACTGATGGTAACTCATCGACTGATGGTAACTTATCGATTGATGGCAACTTACCGGCCGATGGTATTTTACCATCGGTTGGTAAGGTTAGGATTCTATTGTAGGTAAATTTTAAGTGGGTAACTTATCGACTGGTGGTAAGTTGATAACTTATCATCGGTCGGTAAAGGTAGAAATTGAGTTTATCGAGAGGAGGTAATTTACTGGGTCGGTAATTTATCGACTGGTGATAAGAGGTATCAGGTTACCGACTATCGGTAACTTATCGTTGGTAAGTGCAAAACTATCGGGAAGTTAGCGCGAAAAAATATGTGTGCGCAGGGTAAGAGGCCGAAATGTTACAAAAACTGTGCAAAAGCAGCGTTTTGTGGCAGGAAACGCACGTTTTGCGTCAAAACTGTGCAAAAGCAGCGTTTTGGTGCACGAAACGCACGTTTTGCGTGAAAACTGTGCAAAAGCAGCGTTTTGGTGCACGAAACGCACGTTTTGCGTCAAAACTGTGCAAAAGCAGCGTTTTGGTGCACGAAACGCACGTTTCGTTGCAAAAGCAGCGTTTTGGTGCACGAAACGCACGTTTTGCGTGAAAACTGTGCAAAAGCAGCGTTTTGGTGCACGAAACGCACGTTTTGCGTGAAAACTGTGCAAAAGCAGCGTTTTGGTGCACGAAACGCACGTTTTGCGTGAAAACTGTGCAAAAGCAGCGTTTTGGTGCACGAAACGCACGTTTTGCGTCAAAACTGTGCAAAAGCAGCGTTTTGGGGCACGAAACGCACGTTTTGCGTCAAAACTGTGCAAAAGCAGCGTTTTGGTGCACGAAACGCACGTTTTGCGTGAGAACTGTGCAAAAGCAGCGTTTTGGTGCACGAAACGCACGTTTTGCGTCAAAACTGTGCAAAAGCAGCGTTTTGGGGCACGAAACGCACGTTTTGCGTCAAAACTGTGCAAAAGCAGCGTTTTGGGGCACGAAACGCACGTTTTGCGTCAAAACTGTGCAAAAGCAGCGTTTTGGTGCACGAAACGCACGTTTCGTTGCAAAAGCAGCGTTTTGGTGCACGAAACGCACGTTTTGCGTCAAAACTGTGCAAAAGCAGCGTTTTGGGGCCGGAAACGCACGTTTTGCGTCAAAACTGTGCAAAAGCAGCGTTTTGGTGCACGAAACGCACGTTTTAACTGAAAACTGTGCAAAAGCAGCGTTTTGGTGCACGAAACGCACGTTTTGCGTCAAAACTGTGCAAAAGCAGCGTTTTGGAGCACGAAACGCACGTTAAGCGTCAAAACTGTGCAAAAGCAGCGTTTTGGGGCACGAAACGCACGTTTAGCGTCAAAACTGTGCAAAAGCAGCGTTTTGGTGCACGAAACGCACGTTTCGTTGCAAAAGCAGCGTTTTGGGGCACGAAACGAACGTTTTGCGTCAAAACTGTGCAAAAGCAGCGTTTGGGGCACGAAACGCACGTTTTGCGTCAAAACTGTGCAAAAGCAGCGTTTTGGGGCACGAAACGCACGTTTTGCGTCAAAACTGTGCAAAACAGCGTTTTGGGGCACGAAACGCACGTTTTGCGTTAAAACTGTGCAAAAGCAGCGTTTTGGTGCACGAAACGCACGTTTTGCGTCAAAACTGTGCAAAACAGCGTTTTGGTGCACAAAACGCACGTTTTGCGTCAAAACTGTGCAGAACAGCGTTTTGGTGCACGAAACGCACGTTTTGCGTCAAAACTGTGCAAAAGCAGCGTTTTGGGGCAGGAAACGCACGTTTTGCGTCAAAACTGTGCAAAAGCAGCGTTTTGGTGCACGAAACGCACGTTTTGCGTGAAAACTGTGCAAAAGCAGCGTTTTGGTGCACGAAACGCACGTTTTGCGTGAAAACTGAGCAAAAGCAGCGTTTTGGTGCACGAAACGCACGTTTTGCGTGAAAACTGTGCAAAAGCAGCGTTTTGGGGCACGAAACGCACGTTTTGCGTCAAAACTGTGCAAAAGCAGCGCTTTGGTGCACGAAACGCACGTTTCGTTGCAAAAGCAGCGTTTTGGTGCACGAAACGCACGTTTTGCGTCAAAACTGTGCAAAAGCAGCGTTTTGGGGCCGGAAACGCACGTTTTGCGTCAAAACTGTGCAAAAGCAGCGTTTTGGTGCACGAAACGCACGTTTTGCGTCAAAACTGTGCAAAAGCAGCGTTTTGGGGCACGAAACGAACGTTTTGCGTCAAAACTGTGCAAAAGCAGCGTTTGGGGCACGAAACGCACGTTTTGCGTCAAAACTGTGCAAAAGCAGCGTTTTGGTGCACGAAACGCACGTTTCGTTGCAAAAGTAGCGTTTTGGTGCACGAAACGCACGTTTTGCGTCAAAACTGTGCAAAAGCAGCGTTTTGGAGCACGAAACGCACGTTAAGCGTCAAAACTGTGCAAAAGCAGCGTTTTGGGGCACGAAACGCACGTTTAGCGTCAAAACTGTGCAAAAGCAGCGTTTTGGTGCACGAAACGCACGTTTCGTTGCAAAAGCAGCGTTTTGGTGCACGAAACGCACGTTTTGCGTCAAAACTGTGCAAAAGCAGCGTTTTGGGGCACGAAACGCACGTTTCGTTGCAAAAGCAGCGTTTTGGGGCACGAAACGCACGTTTTGCGTCAAAACTGTGCAAAAGCAGCGCTTTGGTGCACGAAACGCACGTTTTGCGTCAAAACTGTGCAAAAGCAGCGTTTTGGTGCACGAAACGCACGTTTTGCGTCAAAACTGTGCAAAAGCAGCGTTTTGGTGCACGAAACGCACGTTTTGCGTCAAAACTGTGCAAAAGCAGCGTTTTGGGGCACGAAACGAACGTTTTGCGTCAAAACTGTGCAAAAGCAGCGTTTGGGGCACGAAACGCACGTTTTGCGTCAAAACTGTGCAAAAGCAGCGTTTTGGTGCACGAAACGCACGTGTCTTTGCAAAAGTAGCGTTTTGGTGCACGAAACGCACGTTTTGCGTCAAAACTGTGCAAAAGCAGCGTTTTGGTGCACGAAACGCACGTTTTGCGTCAAAACTGTGCAAAACAGCGTTTTGGTGCACGAAACGCACGTTTTGCGTCAAAACTGTGCAAAAGCAGCGTTTTGGTGCACGAAACGCACGTTTTGCGTCAAAACTGTGCAAAAGCAGCGTTTTGGGGCACGAAACGCACGTTTTGCGTCAAAACTGTGCAAAAGCAGCGTTTTGGGGCACGAAACGAACGTTTTGCGTCAAAACTGTGCAAAAGCAGCGTTTGGGGCACGAAACGCACGTTTTGCGTCAAAACTGTGCAAAAGCAGCGTTTTGGTGCACGAAACGCACGTTTTGCGTCAAAACTGTGCAAAAGCAGCGTTTTGGGGCACGAAACGAACGTTTTGCGTCAAAACTGTGCAAAAGCAGCGTTTGGGGCACGAAACGCACGTTTTGCGTCAAAACTGTGCAAAAGCAGCGTTTTGGTGCACGAAACGCACGTGTCTTTGCAAAAGTAGCGTTTTGGTGCACGAAACGCACGTTTTGCGTCAAAACTGTGCAAAAGCAGCGTTTTGGTGCACGAAACGCACGTTTTGCGTCAAAACTGTGCAAAACAGCGTTTTGGTGCACGAAACGCACGTTTTGCGTCAAAACTGTGCAAAAGCAGCGTTTTGGTGCACGAAACGCACGTTTTGCGTCAAAACTGTGCAAAAGCAGCGTTTTGGGGCACGAAACGCACGTTTTGCGTCAAAACTGTGCAAAAGCAGCGTTTTGGGGCACGAAACGAACGTTTTGCGTCAAAACTGTGCAAAAGCAGCGTTTGGGGCACGAAACGCACGTTTTGCGTCAAAACTGTGCAAAAGCAGCGTTTTGGTGCACGAAACGCACGTGTCTTTGCAAAAGTAGCGTTTTGGTGCACGAAACGCACGTTTTGCGTCAAAACTGTGCAAAAGCAGCGTTTTGGTGCACGAAACGCACGTTTTGCGTCAAAACTGTGCAAAACAGCGTTTTGGTGCACGAAACGCACGTTTAGCGTCAAAACTGTGCAAAAGCAGCGTTTTGGTGCACGAAACGCACGTTTTGCGTCAAAACTGTGCAAAAGCAGCGTTTTGGGGCACGAAACGCACGTTTTGCGTCAAAACTGTGCAAAAGCAGCGTTTTGGGGCACGAAACGCACGTTTTGCGTCAAAACTGTGCAAAAGCAGCGTTTTGGGGCAGGAAACGCACGTTTTGCGTGAAAACTGAGCAAAAGCAGCGTTTTGGTGCACGAAACGCACGTTTTGCGTGAAAACTGTGCAAAAGCAGCGTTTTGGTGCACGAAACGCACGTTTTGCGTGAAAACTGAGCAAAAGCAGCGTTTTGGTGCACGAAACGCACGTTTTGCGTGAAAACTGTGCAAAAGCAGCGTTTTGGGGCACGAAACGCACGTTTTGCGTCAAAACTGTGCAAAAGCAGCGCTTTGGTGCACGAAACGCACGTTTCGTTGCAAAAGCAGCGTTTTGGTGCACGAAACGCACGTTTTGCGTCAAAACTGTGCAAAAGCAGCGTTTTGGGGCCGGAAACGCACGTTTTGCGTCAAAACTGTGCAAAAGCAGCGTTTTGGTGCACGAAACGCACGTTTTGCGTCAAAACTGTGCAAAAGCAGCGTTTGGGGCACGAAACGCACGTTTTGCGTCAAAACTGTGCAAAAGCAGCGTTTTGGTGCACGAAACGCACGTTTCGTTGCAAAAGTACCGTTTTGGTGCACGAAACGCACGTTTTGCGTCAAAACTGTGCAAAAGCAGCGTTTTGGAGCACGAAACGCACGTTAAGCGTCAAAACTGTGCAAAAGCAGCGTTTTGGGGCACGAAACGCACGTTTAGCGTCAAAACTGTGCAAAAGCAGCGTTTTGGTGCACGAAACGCACGTTTCGTTGCAAAAGCAGCGTTTTGGTGCACGAAACGCACGTTTTGCGTCAAAACTGTGCAAAAGCAGCGTTTTGGGGCACGAAACGCACGTTTCGTTGCAAAAGCAGCGTTTTGGGGCACGAAACGCACGTTTTGCGTCAAAACTGTGCAAAAGCAGCGCTTTGGTGCACGAAACGCACGTTTTGCGTCAAAACTGTGCAAAAGCAGCGTTTTGGTGCACGAAACGCACGTTTTGCGTCAAAACTGTGCAAAAGCAGCGTTTTGGTGCACGAAACGCACGTTTTGCGTCAAAACTGTGCAAAAGCAGCGTTTTGGGGCACGAAACGAACGTTTTGCGTCAAAACTGTGCAAAAGCAGCGTTTGGGGCACGAAACGCACGTTTTGCGTCAAAACTGTGCAAAAGCAGCGTTTTGGTGCACGAAACGCACGTGTCTTTGCAAAAGTAGCGTTTTGGTGCACGAAACGCACGTTTTGCGTCAAAACTGTGCAAAAGCAGCGTTTTGGTGCACGAAACGCACGTTTTGCGTCAAAACTGTGCAAAACAGCGTTTTGGTGCACGAAACGCACGTTTAGCGTCAAAACTGTGCAAAAGCAGCGTTTTGGTGCACGAAACGCACGTTTTGCGTGAAAACTGTGCAAAAGCAGCGTTTTGGTGCACGAAACGCACGTTTTGCGTCAAAACTGTGCAAAAGCAGCGTTTTGGTGCACGAAACGCACGTTTCGTTGCAAAAGCAGCGTTTTGGTGCACGAAACGCACGTTTTGCGTCAAAACTGTGCAAAAGCAGCGTTTTGGGGCAGGAAACGCACGTTTTGCGTCAAAACTGTGCAAAAGCAGCGTTTTGGTGCACGAAACGCACGTTTTGCGTGAAAACTGTGCAAAAGCAGCGTTTTGGTGCACGAAACGCACGTTTTGCGTCAAAACTGTGCAAAAGCAGCGTTTTGGGGCACGAAACGCACGTTAAGCGTCAAAACTGTGCAAAAGCAGCGTTTTGGGGCACGAAACGCACGTTTAGCGTCAAAACTGTGCAAAAGCAGCGTTTTGGTGCACGAAACGCACGTTTCGTTGCAAAAGCAGCGTTTTGGTGCACGAAACGCACGTTTTGCGTCAAAACTGTGCAAAAGCAGCGTTTTGGGGCACGAAACGCACGTTTCGTTGCAAAAGCAGCGTTTTGGGGCACGAAACGCACGTTTTGCGTCAAAACTGTGCAAAAGCAGCGCTTTGGTGCACGAAACGCACGTTTTGCGTCAAAACTGTGCAAAAGCAGCGTTTTGGTGCACGAAACGCACGTTTTGCGTCAAAACTGTGCAAAAGCAGCGTTTTGGTGCACGAAACGCACGTTTTGCGTCAAAACTGTGCAAAAGCAGCGTTTTGGGGCACGAAACGAACGTTTTGCGTCAAAACTGTGCAAAAGCAGCGTTTGGGGCACGAAACGCACGTTTTGCGTCAAAACTGTGCAAAAGCAGCGTTTTGGTGCACGAAACGCACGTGTCTTTGCAAAAGTAGCGTTTTGGTGCACGAAACGCACGTTTTGCGTCAAAACTGTGCAAAAGCAGCGTTTTGGTGCACGAAACGCACGTTTTGCGTCAAAACTGTGCAAAACAGCGTTTTGGTGCACGAAACGCACGTTTAGCGTCAAAACTGTGCAAAAGCAGCGTTTTGGTGCACGAAACGCACGTTTTGCGTGAAAACTGTGCAAAAGCAGCGTTTTGGTGCACGAAACGCACGTTTTGCGTCAAAACTGTGCAAAAGCAGCGTTTTGGTGCACGAAACGCACGTTTCGTTGCAAAAGCAGCGTTTTGGTGCACGAAACGCACGTTTTGCGTCAAAACTGTGCAAAAGCAGCGTTTTGGGGCAGGAAACGCACGTTTTGCGTCAAAACTGTGCAAAAGCAGCGTTTTGGTGCACGAAACGCACGTTTTGCGTGAAAACTGTGCAAAAGCAGCGTTTTGGTGCACGAAACGCACGTTTTGCGTCAAAACTGTGCAAAAGCAGCGTTTTGGGGCACGAAACGCACGTTTTGCGTCAAAACTGTGCAAAAGCAGCGTTTTGGTGCACGAAACGCACGTTTTGCGTGAAAACTGTGCAAAAGCAGCGTTTTGGTGCACGAAACGCACGTTTTGCGTCAAAACTGTGCAAAAGCAGCGTTTTGGGGCACGAAACGCACGTTTTGCGTCAAAACTGTGCAAAAGCAGCGTTTTGGGGCACGAAACGCACGTTTTGCGTCAAAACTGTGCAAAAGCAGCGCTTTGGGGCACGAAACGCACGTTTCGTTGCAAAAGCAGCGTTTTGGGGCACGAAACGCACGTTATGCGTCAAAACTGTGCAAAAGCAGCGCTTTGGTGCACGAAACGCACGTTTCGTTGCAAAAGCAGCGTTTTGGTGCACGAAACGCACGTTTTGCGTCAAAACTGTGCAAAAGCAGCGTTTTGGGGCACGAAACGAACGTTTTGCGTCAAAACTGTGCAAAAGCAGCGTTTTGGTGCACGAAACGCACGTTTTGCGTCAAAACTGTGCAAAAGCAGCGTTTTGGTGCACGAAACGCACGTTTTGCGTCAAAACTGTGCAAAAGCAGCGTTTTGGGGCACGAAACGAACGTTTTGCGTCAAAACTGTGCAAAAGCAGCGTTTGGGGCACGAAACGCATGTTTTGCGTCAAAACTGTGCAAAACAGCGTTTTGGTGCACGAAACGCACGTTTAGCGTCAAAACTGTGCAAAAGCAGCGTTTTGGTGCACGAAACGCACGTTTCGTTGCAAAAGTAGCGTTTTGGTGCACGAAACGCACGTTTTGCGTCAAAACTGTGCAAAAGCAGCGTTTTGGTGCACGAAACGCACGTTTTGCGTCAAAACTGTGCAAAACAGCGTTTTGGTGCACGAAACGCACGTTTAGCGTCAAAACTGTGCAAAAGCAGCGTTTTGGTGCACGAAACGCACGTTTTGCGTCAAAACTGTGCAAAAGCAGCGTTTTGGTGCACGAAACGCACGTTTTGCGTCAAAACTGTGCAAAACAGCGTTTTGGTGCACGAAACGCACGTTTTGCGTCAAAACTGTGCAAAAGCAGCGTTTTGGTGCACGAAACGCACGTTTTGCGTCAAAACTGTGCAAAAGCAGCGTTTTGGGGCACGAAACGCACGTTTTGCGTCAAAACTGTGCAAAACAGCGTTTTGGTGCACGAAACGCACGTTTAGCGTCAAAACTGTGCAAAAGCAGCGTTTTGGTGCACGAAACGCACGTTTCGTTGCAAAAGCAGCGTTTTGGTGCACGAAACGCACGTTTTGCGTCAAAACTGTGCAAAAGCAGCGTTTTGGGGCACGAAACGCACGTTTCGTTGCAAAAGCAGCGTTTTGGGGCACGAAACGCACGTTTTGCGTCAAAACTGTGCAAAAGCAGCGTTTTGGTGCACGAAACGCACGTTTTGCGTCAAAACTGTGCAAAAGCAGCGTTTTGGTGCACGAAACGCACGTTTTGCGTCAAAACTGTGCAAAAGCAGCGTTTTGGTGCACGAAACGAACGTTTTGCGTCAAAACTGTGCAAAAGCAGCGTTTGGGGCACGAAACGCACGTTTTGCGTCAAAACTGTGCAAAAGCAGCGTTTTGGGGCACGAAACGCACGTTTCGTTGCAAAAGCAGCGTTTTGGTGCACGAAACGCACGTTTTGCGTCAAAACTGTGCAAAAGCAGCGTTTTGGGGCACGAAACGCACGTTTCGTTGCAAAAGCAGCGTTTTGGGGCACGAAACGCACGTTTCGTTGCAAAAGCAGCGTTTTGGTGCACGAAACGCACGTTTTGCGTCAAAACTGTGCAAAAGCAGCGTTTTGGTGCACGAAACGCACGTTTTGCGTCAAAACTGTGCAAAAGCAGCGTTTTGGGGCACGAAACGCACGTTTTGCGTCAAAACTGTGCAAAAGCAGCGTTTTGGGGCACGAAACGCACGTTTTGCGTCAAAACTGTGCAAAAGCAGCGTTTTGGGGCACCAAACGCACGTTTCGTTGCAAAAGCAGCGTTTTGGTGCACGAAACGCACGTTTAGCGTCAAAACTGTGCAAAAGCAGCGTTTTGGTGCACGAAACGCACGTTTCGTTGCAAAAGCAGCGTTTTGGTGCACGAAACGCACGTTTTGCGTCAAAACTGTGCAAAAGCAGCGTTTTGGGGCAGGAAACGCACGTTTTGCGTCAAAACTGTGCAAAAGCAGCGTTTTGGTGCACGAAACGCACGTTTCGTTGCAAAAGCAGCGTTTTGGTGCACGAAACGCACGTTTTGCGTCAAAACTGTGCAAAAGCAGCGTTTTGGGGCACGAAACGCACGTTTTGCGTCAAAACTGTGCAAAAGCAGCGTTTTGGGGCACGAAACGCACGTTTAGCGTCAAAACTGTGCAAAAGCAGCGTTTTGGTGCACGAAACGCACGTTTTGCGTCAAAACTGTGCAAAAGCAGCGTTTTGGTGCACGAAACGCACGTTTTGCGTCAAAACTGTGCAAAAGCAGCGTTTTGGTGCACGAAACGCACGTTTCGTTGCAAAAGCAGCGTTTTGGTGCACGAAACGCACGTTTTGCGTCAAAACTGTGCAAAAGCAGCGTTTTGGGGCACGAAACGCACGTTTTGCGACAAAACTGTGCAAAACAGCGTTTTGGTGCACGAAACGCACGTTTAGCGTCAAAACTGTGCAAAAGCAGCGTTTTGGTGCACGAAACGCACGTTTCGTTGCAAAAGCAGCGTTTTGGTGCACGAAACGCACGTTTTGCGTCAAAACTGTGCAAAAGCAGCGTTTTGGGGCACGAAACGCACGTTTCGTTGCAAAAGCAGCGTTTTGGGGCACGAAACGCACGTTCAGCGTCAAAACTGTGCAAAAGCAGCGTTTTGGTGCACGAAACGCACGTTTTGCGTCAAAACTGTGCAAAAGCAGCGTTTTGGAGCACGAAACGCACGTTTAGCGTCAAAACTGTGCAAAAGCAGCGTTTTGGGGCACGAAACGCACGTTTCGTTGCAAAAGCAGCGTTTTGGTGCACGAAACGCACGTTTTGCGTCAAAACTGTGCAAAAGCAGCGTTTTGGGGCACGAAACGCACGTTTCGTTGCAAAAGCAGCGTTTTGGGGCACGAAACGCACGTTTTGCGTCAAAACTGTGCAAAAGCAGCGTTTTGGGGCACGAAACGCACGTTTTGCGTCAAAACTGTGCAAAAGCAGCGTTTTGGGGCACGAAACGCACGTTTCGTTGCAAAAGCAGCGTTTTGGTGCACGAAACGCACGTTTTGCGTCAAAACTGTGCAAAAGCAGCGTTTTGGGGCACGAAACGCACGTTTCGTTGCAAAAGCAGCGTTTTGGGGCACGAAACGCACGTTCAGCGTCAAAACTGTGCAAAAGCAGCGTTTTGGGGGACGAAACGCACGTTTTGCGTCAAAACTGTGCAAAACAGCGTTTTGGGGCACGAAACGCACGTTTCGTTGCAAAAGCAGCGTTTTGGGGCACGAAACGCACGTTTTGCGTCAAAACTGTGCAAAAGCAGCGTTTTGGTGCACGAAAAGCACGTTTTGCGTCAAAACTGAGCAAAAGCAGCGTTTTGGGGCACGAAACGCACGTTTCGTTGCAAAAGCAGCGTTTTGGGGCACGAAACGCACGTTTTGCGTCAAAACTGTGCAAAAGCAGCGTTTTGGTGCACGAAACGCACGTTTTGCGTCAAAACTGTGCAAAAGCAGCGTTTTGGGGCACGAAACGCACGTTTTGCGTCAAAACTGTGCAAAAGCAGCGTTTTGGGGCACGAAACGCACGTTTTGCGTCAAAACTGTGCAAAAGCAGCGTTTTGGGGCACGAAACGCACGTTTCGTTGCAAAAGCAGCGTTTTGGGGCACGAAACGCACGTTCAGCGTCAAAACTGTGCAAAAGCAGCGTTTTGGTGCACGAAACGCACGTTTTGCGTCAAAACTGTGCAAAACAGCGTTTTGGTGCACGAAACGCACGTTTAGCGTCAAAACTGTGCAAAAGCAGCTTTTTGGGGCACGAAACGCACGTTTTGCGTCAAAACTGTGCAAAAGCAACGTTTTGGGGCACGAAACGCACGTTTTGCGTCAAAACTGTGCAAAAGCAGCGTTTTGGTGAACGAAACGCACGTTTCGTTGCTAAAGCAGCGTTTTGGTGCACGAAACGCACGTTTTGCGTCAAAACTGTGCAAAAGCAGCGTTTTGGGGCACGAAACGCACGTTTCGTTGCAAAAGCAGCGTTTTGGGGCACGAAACGCACGTTTTGCGTCAAAACTGTGCAAAAGCAGCGTTTTGGTGCACGAAACGCACGTTTTGCGTGAAAACTGTGCAAAAGCAGCGTTTTGGTGCACGAAACGCACGTTTTGCGTGAAAACTGTGCAAAAGCAGCGTTTTGGGGCACGAAACGCACGTTTTGCGTCAAAACTGTGCAAAAGCAGCGCTTTGGTGCACGAAACGCACGTTTCGTTGCAAAAGCAGCGTTTTGGTGCACGAAACGCACGTTTTGCGCCAAAACTGTGCAAAAGCAGCGTTTTGGGGCCGGAAACGCACGTTTTGCGTCAAAACTGTGCAAAAGCAGCGTTTTGGTGCACGAAACGCACGTTTTGCGTGAAAACTGTGCAAAAGCAGCGTTTTGGTGCACGAAACGCACGTTTTGCGTCAAAACTGTGCAAAAGCAGCGTTTTGGGGCACGAAACGCACGTTTTGCGTCAAAACTGTGCAAAAGCAGCGTTTTGGGGCACGAAACGCACGTTTTGCGTCAAAACTGTGCAAAAGCAGCGTTTTGGGGCACGAAACGCACGTTTTGCGTCAAAACTGTGCAAAAGCAGCGTTTTGGGGCACGAAACGCACGTTCAGCGTCAAAACTGTGCAAAAGCAGCGTTTTGGTGCACGAAACGCACGTTTTGCGTCAAAACTGTGCAAAAGCAGCGTTTTGGTGCACGAAACGCACGTTTTGCGTCAAAACTGTGCAAAAGCAGCGTTTTGGGGCACGAAACGCACGTTTTGCGTCAAAACTGTGCAAAAGCAGCGTTTTGGTGCACGAAACGCACGTTTCGTTGCAAAAGTAGCGTTTTGGTGCACGAAACGCACGTTTTGCGTCAAAACTGTGCAAAAGCAGCGTTTTGGAGCACGAAACGCACGTTAAGCGTCAAAACTGTGCAAAAGCAGCGTTTTGGGGCACGAAACGCACGTTTAGCGTCAAAACTGTGCAAAAGCAGCGTTTTGGTGCACGAAACGCACGTTTCGTTGCAAAAGCAGCGTTTTGGTGCACGAAACGCACGTTTTGCGTCAAAACTGTGCAAAAGCAGCGTTTTGGGGCACGAAACGCACGTTTCGTTGCAAAAGCAGCGTTTTGGGGCACGAAACGCACGTTTTGCGTCAAAACTGTGCAAAAGCAGCGCTTTGGTGCACGAAACGCACGTTTCGTTGCAAAAGCAGCGTTTTGGTGCACGAAACGCACGTTTTGCGTCAAAACTGTGCAAAAGCAGCGTTTTGGTGCACGAAACGCACGTTTTGCGTCAAAACTGTGCAAAAGCAGCGTTTTGGTGCACGAAACGCACGTTTTGCGTCAAAACTGTGCAAAAGCAGCGTTTTGGGGCACGAAACGCACGTTTTGCGTCAAAACTGTGCAAAAGCAGCGTTTTGGGGCACGAAACGCACGTTTTGCGTCAAAACTGTGCAAAAGCAGCGTTTTGGTGCACGAAACGCACGTTTTGCGTCAAAACTGTGCAAAAGCAGCGTTTTGGGGCACGAAACGCACGTTTTGCGTCAAAACTGTGCAAAAGCAGCGTTTTGGGGCACGAAACGCACGTTTTGCGTCAAAACTGTGCAAAAGCAGCGTTTTGGGGCACGAAACGCACGTTTCGTTGCAAAAGCAGCGTTTTGGTGCACGAAACGCACGTTTTGCGTCAAAACTGTGCAAAAGCAGCGTTTTGGTGCACGAAACGCACGTTTTGCGTCAAAACTGTGCAAAACAGCGTTTTGGGGCACGAAACGCACGTTTAGCGTGTGACGTCGGACGGATGTCCTCCGTTTGAATTAGTGAATAAGTTCATATTATATACTACACATATACATACATACCATACTATATTATCGTTGAGTTAGTACATAAGTTCATATATATTGCATACATATATACACTATTATATTATATTATACTATTATATTATATTATCTCATATTATATTATACTATACATTTATACACATACTATACCTTTATATAACCATAGCTTATAAGACAATTATGTACTCTTCTTAGAACGTAATCCAATATCCTTTTAGCCATAAGCCGTCATGCGTATTATTCCTAGAAGTAAGCCGATTCATTAGACATAATATTTAACATAACAAAATTCCACTGTAACATCACCTTAAAAACCGCTTCGTTATTGTAAACACCCTCTGTTCAAGCCGCAATTCGATTCATTATAAACATCCGCCAATAATCTGCAAACCCAAACAATTGTAACTTGAATCATCTCCCCGATGATTCAAGCATCACCCCTCCTACGTCAAAAGGACTATATAAAACCCTGGAGACAGGAGCTTTCGGCTTCATTCGGCTCTTAGCCTTCATTCGCGACTCATCTCAAAGCGTTACTATTTCCAAGCCTAGGGTTAGAGCCCCTTTACTAATTCTAAATATTACTACTTCTTATTCCAATTCATTGTATTACTACTTCTTACTACCGACTCATTATATTACTATTTGTACTCCGATTCATTGTATTGTTAATTGTATTACTACTTCATATTTTTGATCTTAATTATATTATACACGTTAAATTAACTAGCATTATATTCTTAATTTCCTTCCATTCAATATATATATATATATCTTGTTCAATACGAATCTAATAGCATCAGCTTAATCCAATAATCGTCCTTACGAGCCTTCTATAATAGTAGTCATAAACCCTCGACCGCGTTGAACTCGGTGGTGCGAGAAATAGCCGCACGGAGTTACTTTACAACCTAGTCGAGTGACCGCGATCTGCGTTGTACCTGGTGGTGCGTGACATAGCCGCACGAGGTACGCTAACGCATTTGATACCCTTGCTTATTACCTGCTCATGGGACGTGCGCGACACGGAGGTCGCCGATATCAATTACGCAAGTTAATGAGATCTTATTATTTACCTATCTGTCACGATCGTTCCGTAGTAATCCAGTCGCGAATAACTATATACAAGTGGAAACTCGTACCGATTGATATACCCGCGAGTGTCTGTTCTGTACAAGATCTCCATCCTGCCGATCCTAGACGAGCATTGATACAAGGAGACAACGACAGGAAGCACCTCGGTAAGTAATACGTCACGAGTACATACGGACTCCCTGGCAGACGACGGGCGTACGTACCGCGTGGCCAAAAAGGATTGCAACAATAGTTCCGGTATTAGCATAACTCGCCCCTCGACGCGAAGCTCGACCCGGGACGTAACAAATTGGTGGCAGCGGTGGGATTAATTGCAATCACCGTATGTCAATTTCCAAGTGACGTGTTAAACACCTTATTCGAAATCAAAACGAATTCGTGACAAGTGGAATTAGTGCCGTGGTTATGACCGCCATTGATGCGCAGCCAATAGTTCTACTCCGAGCGTCTCCCCTCCTAACCATTCAGTCCCACGGACGAATCACCGAACCGCCGTACCGAATACCTGCGCTGAGTGGCCGCCGGACCGCCGCGTGAAGCGAGCCGCTGCGCGCGCCTCCCCACTCCGCTCGACTCTTCGACGCGTCTCGCCTGCCAATACCAGAGCGTCAGTCCAGCCCCTCGATTTTATACTTCTGTTATTTTCGTGTTACATTTATTAAACTCACGTTTTCATCATGTCGACCGGTCCAGAATTACGTTCCTCTTCAAAAGCGTCTGCAAGCGAACTCTTATCCGAACACGAACTCCGCGCAATGCAAAAACAAATGGCCGACCGTGAACGCCGTCTGCGTGAAGAAGCCCAGAACCTAGAAAAAGAAAGAAATCAATTTGAAATCGAACGACGAGAGAAAGATAAATTACGTAAAGAATTAGAAACCGCGCGTCGTGAAATTGAAAGAATGAATCAGCTACCTGCCGCGACCCCTTCCACGTCAACCGCGTCAACTCTACCTTTTCCGTCATCGGCAAACGAACCGTTAGAATATACATTAAAAGAAGCCGTCAATATTGTACCCGCGTTTGACGGAAGTAATATGCCTATTTTACAATTTACGCGAATTTGCCGACGCGCACGCGATATCGTCTCCCCTTCCGCCGAACGAACCCTCGTACGATTAATAATTACCAAATTACGCGGACGCGCAGCTACCGCGATCGAAGACGAACCCATCGACGATGTTGCTACTCTGTGTAATCGTTTAAAAGAAGTTTTCGGTCCAAATTGAAATGTAGATCACTACCGCGGGGAAATGGCGAACATTTACATGGGCGCTAACGAACATATTCTAGACTATATTAGCCGCGTTAAAGATTTACGAGACGCGATATTAGACAGCACACGAAACCCTACCGCGAACGCGAGTGCCGATGATCTCACGGTCAATAGTTTTATCGACGGTTTAATTCCGAGAATCCGCCCCGAAATCCGCCCGTATCGAACTTACCCGCTATCACGTGTTTTCGACGAGGCAATTAAATCTTTTAAACAGTTAGAATTAGATAAACGTCGTTATGAGAAAGGTCCAGCCGAGACCAGACGCGTTCAATTCTCGGAACGCGATAAGACACCTGAAACGCCGCGCCGTTCTATGACTCCACCGCGAGAATTTTGGCGATCGTCGTCACCTCACCCTTTCACACGCGATTACACGCCGCCTCGACTTACGAACGAGTCGCGATACCGCTCCGACTCAAGTTACCGCGATTACCGCCGCGACGGAAATCAATACCGCGATGACTTCAGATATCGCGCCGAAAGTAGCCGCCGCCCGGAAACAAATTATCGCGATACACGCCGCGACGAACCTCGCTATCGCGCCGAACCAAATTACCGCGATACCCGCCGCGATGAAAGTAAATACCGCGCCGACGACAATCGTCGCCCCGAAACTCGATCACGCACCGATAGCCCGCGATCAAGCAACACGCGTCCGAGTAATCCTCCTCCGACGTGTTCATATTGCGGATTTTTAGGACACGACATCCATCAATGTCGTAAACGAGCGTACGCGAACTCTCAACGTTCGGGAAACGGGCAAAACCTCCCGGCGAACCCGGACCGCAGACGGGAGGAAAGCCAAGCGAAGCCGGTCCGACCAATAAATATCACCCCCGAATTACCGTCGCAGGAGTAGACGAAGATGTAATACCGCGAGTCAAACTTACCATCCCAGAACTCGACCGCGAATGTATTTTTATGATAGACACGGGCGCCGAGCCCAACCTAATTAAAATAAGCGCGTTAAAAATAGATACGCTCATTAATATAACGGATACCGTTAATATATCAGGAATCACACGCGATCGTGTTCCTACCATCGGGTCCACTACCTTATCTATATGCGGAGTAATCTCCAAATTTCAAGTGGTCCCTGACGAATTTCCCATCCCCATGGATGGAATTTTAGGAAATACTTTCCTTCGCCAAGGTGCGGAAATCTCTTATAATAAGAGTCACGTCATTTGGAAGGGTAACAGAATCCCCTTCTGCAACCGCGCCAATACCGTTTGCGTCTCGGGAAGAACCGTAGTTACTATTCCGATTAAAGCAATTGGCCCACGTGTCGGGTACGTCCCTCGTCAAGAGCTATCCCCGGGTGTACACGTGTTAGACAGCCTTGTACGGAACCATAACGGTAACTCTGCTCTTCGGTGTATAAATACATCGGAGAAAGAAGCGACCTTCACCATGCCGATGATTGAGCTGGAAGAGGTCGAAGCAATTTCCGAGCAAACCACAAACCTCACTGAATCTTTACTCGCTGAATCTACTAAATCTTACAAGTTCACTGAATCTTCTAACTCTTGCAAACTCGCTGAATCTACTAATTCTTACGCCGACGCGGCGAAAAAGCGGAAAAATTTTTTTTCAACAAAACAAGTAAATCTAATCGGGTCCCGAACTCCCGACCAACGTATTAAAGAAATTCTCACCAGTATAAATACTGGCCATTTAAATTCAGAAGAGGCTAATCATGTTAAAGAATTAATAGAAGCAAATTACGACCTCTTCCATCTCGAAGGCGATAAGCTCGCCAAAACCGATATCGTGGAACATAAAATTCCGACCACTGACCCTGCGCCGGTCAATGTAAAACAATACCGTTACCCGCCTATCCACAAGGAAGAAATAGATAAACAAATGAAAGAACTTTTAGACAACGATATAGTTCGTCCTTCGACTTCACCTTATAACAGCCCCTTGTGGATAGTGCCCAAAAAACCGGACGAACACGGAAACAAACGCTGGAGAATGGTCATCGATTTTCGAGCACTTAATGAAAAATCCATTCCCGACGCTTATCCTTTGCCTAGCATATTAGAAATTCTCGATCAACTAGGCAGCGCGAAATACTTTTCCGTTTTCGACCTAAAGAGCGGATTCCACCAAATCGGTATGAGTGAAGAAGACGCAGAGAAAACAGCGTTTTCAACACCGTTCGGTCATTATCAATATAATCGCATGCCGTTTGGCTTACGTAATGCTCCGGCAACGTTTCAACGACTCATGGACGCAGTCTTAATGGGCCTCCAAGGTCACGAACTGTTTGTTTATCTCGACGATATTGTAATCTACGCGCGGTCATTATCGGAACACCGCGACAAATTCAATAAGCTAGCCGAACGACTGCGTAACGCAAATTTAAAACTCGAACCTTCCAAATGCGGGTTCCTTCACAGAGAGGTAGCATATCTCGGGCACATAATTAGCCAAGACGGAGTAAAACCGTGCCCCGGTAAAGTATCTGCGGTAAAAAATTTTCCTACGCCGAAAAACGCAAAGAACGTTAGAGAGTTTCTCGGTCTCGCCGGATATTATCGTAGATTTATCGACAAATTCTCATCTATCTCGAAACCATTAACAGCCCTACTTCGTAAAGACGTGAAATTTTCATGGGGCCCAGATCAGGAACGAGCCTTCCATACACTCCGCGAAGCTTTATGCAACGAACCTATCCTACAATATCCTGATTTCACGAAACCTTTCCATATCACGACCGATGCGTCCGCATACGCAATCGGTGCAATCCTCAGCCAAGGCGAAATCGGTGAGGATAAACCAATCGCTTACGCGTCCCGATTACTACAGGGAGCGGAATTAAATTACTCGACTATAGAAAAAGAATGTCTCGCGATCGTATACGCGGTGCAACATTTCCGTTCGTATATTTATGGCCGACCATTCAATTTAATCACAGACCACCGTCCGCTGGTCTGGATGCATTCGGTTCGCGATCCTACTTCGCGATTACTCCGCTGGAGATTGAAACTGGCGGAATACGAATATAAAATCATATATAAAGCTGGAAAGTCAAACGTCAATGCCGACGCTCTTTCCCGTAACCCAGCAGTCCTTCCAATTAGCTCTGATTCTTCCTATTACGAAACCCTCTACGATCCTACTCCCGGTACATCGCAAAACGTTCCAAATCCTGTCCCGTCCACGTCATTCGCACCGACTCCTCCTACGCCCGAAATACGCACCGAGGCGACCTTCACGGATGACGTCAGACAAGGACAACCGGAGGCCACCGACACTGTAGAGGAACAGCTGAGCGGCGATAACGATGTCCCGCCGGCGACCAGCAACGATGACAACGACGACGAGCCTGTGAACGTCGACCCTCCAGCCGAGATAAACCGGCGTACCATTACGTCAACACGAGACCGTCTAGTCATGCGACGAGACAACGTGGCGTGCTTCGTAACCTTAGACGGTCAACCGCTCGATCCAGGCGCGATCGAACTATCTCTGCAAGGAAAATTAAAAATCCCCAACGACATGCGTGTTGGAAGAGCTAAGGTGCGTAACATCGGCTCCTTCCACATGATCCTACTTCCTGTAAAAACCACCCCACACGTTTTCACTGCTCCTACAGATTTAATGGAATGTCTCCGATCCCTGTATGACGTTTGTACAGAGCTTTGCCTTACTTCCGTCAGTTTGTCTCAATCAGCCATCGACGATATACCGTGGCAATTCATTCAACGTACATTAACCGAATTGTTTGCTCCTACAAACGTTCGTCTCTTCACGTGCACGCACGAAGTAAGAATACCTCGCGACGACGAAAAAAATAATATTCTTCGCGAAAATCATACCTCCGCGTATGCCGGTCACAAAGGTATATCGAAAACTTATCGCCGAATCCGCGAAAGATATTTTTGGCCAACCTTAAAACGCGACGTTATAAATTTTGTAAACGCCTGTGAAAGTTGTCAACTCCGAAAGTTGACACGCGTAAAAACACGACAACCAATGACGCTCACAGACACGCCCGGTCTAGCGTTTGATAAAGTTTCCATGGACATCGTCGGTCCATTGCCAATTACCGCGTCAGGAAACGCTTATATACTTACAATTCAAGATCTCTTGACAAAATATTCGATCGCCGTACCTTTAAAAAACGCCAATGCAATAGAAACCGCAGACGCGATGATTAATCAGTTGATTTGTAAATACGGTGTCCCCAAAGCGATACTAACGGACCAAGGATCAAATTTCACGAGCGCGCTCATGAAAGCAGTCGCTCGCCGTTTCAAAATTACACAACTACGTACTACAGCATTCTATCCGCAAAGTAATGGTTCGATAGAGCGTTCTCATCATGTTCTTACAGAATATCTTAAACAGTTCGTCTCTCGTAATAATTGGGACGAATGGTTGAATTACGCGATGTTTTCTTATAACACTAGCGTTCACGAAGGAACGTTATACACGCCACACGAATTGGTATTCGGACGTATCGCGCGCGTTCCTTCCGCTGATTCCTACCTTCCCGATACTCCCGACGAAACCTATAATCAATATCTCCGTAATCTCCAAAACAAAATAACGACCACAGTTTCGAAGGCACGTGAAAATTTGACGCAAGCTAAAATACGCTCAAAAGGGTATTACGACAGGAAACTAAATATACAAACATTCAAAGTAAACGATATGGTATTGCTTTTGAAGGAACCACGTAAAGGGAAATTCGATAACGAGTACACAGGTCCGTACAAGGTTATCGAGGTGCTCCCTAACCAAAATGTAAAAATTCTAGTCAAAGGTCGACCAAGGGTCGTGCATAGTAATAAGATAAAAAGGGCAAAGTCCCCTGCGTCTACGTCACACGTTTTTCTAATCTCTGCGCAAACTCCCCCACTATCTGTAAAACTCCATTATAAAACAGCGAGCGAGCTCCAGAGGAGCCAGTCTAATTTTGTAAGCCACAGCAGCAACATGAAGACAACAGCAACGGCAGCAGCATTCTTCTTCTACCTCATCACGACAACTTCCGCACTCATTGGCTATGACTGTGGAGGGCAGACGATGAACGTCACCACGCTATCCACGATCGACACTGTGGATTGTGATACATCCAACATCGAAGCCGCCAGCGAGGTCAAGGACGTTCAACTCCTCCAGCTGAGCGAATACAACGAGGCCAACGTAATACAATGCCGAGTGGAAATCGACCGCACAGTCTATTATTGCGGCATGCACTCACACACATCTGTCGTCCAAAACGGCCGACAACAATATCTATTCTCTGTCACGCGTGAGGCATGTAACACCTTGCACGCAACCGGAGCCATCGCGTTATCACCAACGGTTCAAATTACCGGAGTACGCAAAAACGCAACCACCGTCTACAGCCTAACCTTGGCAGGAACACTTACCGTCGAAGGAAGCTGTACCGGAACGACGTATGCAGATATATACGGCACATGGACAAACGTTGTAGTACAAGCAGTGGTGCGAGTTACACCACGATCCTATACAGCAAACATCAAACTTTCTACCGGCCAGATTGTACTTCAATCGGGTCACCACTGCTCTCTTCAAGCCGAAAATTGCATGGATCCTGAAGGAGGTCACACATTTTGGAACGCATTACCCACGGACTACTGTCATTTTAACCAGTACGATGTGTTGTACGAGGGAAAATCCACAAAGATTTTTCCGCACGGAATCGAAGGTCCCGTCATATATACGGTGACGTCACAGGATATCACCTTCGCCTTAACCGCTACCAAATCAATAACAATTTGTGGTTACAAATTGATCAAAACCGAGCATCCGAAGCTCTTAATCATGGAGACGGAACACAATGGGAAATTCAAAAACGCAAAATCAATTCCAGTAGAAAATTTGGATATATTCACCTATGTAAATTCTAAATTTATTTACGTAGAAAGACACATTCGTACACAATTAACACAATTGTACAAAGACATCCTCGCTCAAAAGTGCATCCTGGAACAACAGGTAATACAAAACGCCTTAAATCTAGTACACGTTGCACCTGAAGCCGTCGCCTATTCTATTACGAAACAAGAAGGATTTATGGCAATACCAGCAGGAGAAGTTATACACGTCATCAAGTGTATACCAATCACATGTCGCGTCAGACAAACCGACACGTGTTACAACGAACTTCCAGTTACTTACCGTAATACATCGTATTTTCTGACACCTAAAACACATATTTTAACAACAATTGGAACACGCCGTACCTGCTCATCGATCCTTCCAACGATGTATCAGATCCACGGAAACTGGTATCATTTCGCACCGAAGCTGATAGAAACGATTCCACCACAGCATCTACAATCATTAACAAAACCTAATTGGCGATACGTCGACCCGTACAACCTCGCAAATGGTGGAATATATTCATCAGACGATCTTACCAAACTCCGGGAACACATTATGTTTCCCGTTGAGAGAACGGCAATTGTAAATTCCATGGCCCAAGGTGCCACCGGACGTGAATTCCATCAAGGTACCCTGCAGTTGGACAACCTGTTGGATGAAGCATCGATTAGCCGCATAGCCGAATCCGCAACCAAGAAAATCTGGAACGGATTTCTTACCTTCGGATCAGTATCAGCCGGACTGATCGGTATTTACGTGATCCTCCAAGTCATCAAGGCAATCATCAACACGATTCTCAATGGAATCGCCCTGCACGCAGCATATGGATGGAGTTTCCGACTCGTCGCAGCAACCTGGAACTCCCTGGCCCATTTCTGCATCCTCCTGAAAACAAAAGAAACAGAAGTGAAAGAGTGTATCCCCGTGACCCTGAAGACAACTGCCCCAGTGGTCCCGATACCCCAACCCAGTGATAGCCCACCCGAAAGACTATTAACGACATCCCCAGAATACCCCCGAGTGCGTCGTGAACTTTTCCCCGACGATTTGCGCTCCCTTGACAGTGAATAGACACTTTTGCGAACATTCCACACACCTTACTCCGCACAAATTTACTGCGTAAATTTGTTACCCCGGGGGGGGAGGTGTGACGTCGGACGGATGTCCTCCGTTTGAATTAGTGAATAAGTTCATATTATATACTACACATATACATACATACCATACTATATTATCGTTGAGTTAGTACATAAGTTCATATATATTGCATACATATATACACTATTATATTATATTATACTATTATATTATATTATCTCATATTATATTATACTATACATTTATACACATACTATACCTTTATATAACCATAGCTTATAAGACAATTATGTACTCTTCTTAGAACGTAATCCAATATCCTTTTAGCCATAAGCCGTCATGCGTATTATTCCTAGAAGTAAGCCGATTCATTAGACATAATATTTAACATAACAAAATTCCACTGTAACATCACCTTAAAAACCGCTTCGTTATTGTAAACACCCTCTGTTCAAGCCGCAATTCGATTCATTATAAACATCCGCCAATAATCTGCAAACCCAAACAATTGTAACTTGAATCATCTCCCCGATGATTCAAGCATCACCCCTCCTACGTCAAAAGGACTATATAAAACCCTGGAGACAGGAGCTTTCGGCTTCATTCGGCTCTTAGCCTTCATTCGCGACTCATCTCAAAGCGTTACTATTTCCAAGCCTAGGGTTAGAGCCCCTTTACTAATTCTAAATATTACTACTTCTTATTCCAATTCATTGTATTACTACTTCTTACTACCGACTCATTATATTACTATTTGTACTCCGATTCATTGTATTGTTAATTGTATTACTACTTCATATTTTTGATCTTAATTATATTATACACGTTAAATTAACTAGCATTATATTCTTAATTTCCTTCCATTCAATATATATATATATATATATATATCTTGTTCAATACGAATCTAATAGCATCAGCTTAATCCAATAATCGTCCTTACGAGCCTTCTATAATAGTAGTCATAAACCCTCGACCGCGTTGAACTCGGTGGTGCGAGAAATAGCCGCACGGAGTTACTTTACAACCTAGTCGAGTGACCGCGATCTGCGTTGTACCTGGTGGTGCGTGACATAGCCGCACGAGGTACGCTAACGCATTTGATACCCTTGCTTATTACCTGCTCATGGGACGTGCGCGACACGGAGGTCGCCGATATCAATTACGCAAGTTAATGAGATCTTATTATTTACCTATCTGTCACGATCGTTCCGTAGTAATCCAGTCGCGAATAACTATATACAAGTGGAAACTCGTACCGATTGATATACCCGCGAGTGTCTGTTCTGTACAAGATCTCCATCCTGCCGATCCTAGACGAGCATTGATACAAGGAGACAACGACAGGAAGCACCTCGGTAAGTAATACGTCACGAGTACATACGGACTCCCTGGCAGACGACGGGCGTACGTACCGCGTGGCCAAAAAGGATTGCAACAATAGTTCCGGTATTAGCATAACTCGCCCCTCGACGCGAAGCTCGACCCGGGACGTAACAAGCGTCAAAACTGTGCAAAAGCAGCGTTTTGGTGCACGAAACGCACGTTTTGCGTCAAAACTGTGCAAAAGCAGCGTTTTGGGGCACGAAACGCACGTTTTGCGTCAAAACTGTGCAAAAGCAGCGTTTTGGGGCACGAAACGCACGTTTTGCGTCAAAACTGTGCAAAAGCAGCGTTTTGGGGCACGAAACGCACGTTTCGTTGCAAAAGCAGCGTTTTGGTGCACGAAACGCACGTTTTGCGTCAAAACTGTGCAAAAGCAGCGTTTTGGGGCACGAAACGCACGTTTCGTTGCAAAAGCAGCGTTTTGGGGCACGAAACGCACGTTCAGCGTCAAAACTGTGCAAAAGCAGCGTTTTGGGGGACGAAACGCACGTTTTGCGTCAAAACTGTGCAAAACAGCGTTTTGGGGCACGAAACGCACGTTTTGCGTTAAAACTGTGCAAAAGCAGCGTTTTGGTGCACGAAACGCACGTTTTGCGTCAAAACTGTGCAAAACAGCGTTGTGGTGCACGAAACGCACGTTTTGCGTCAAAACTGTGCAAAAGCAGCGTTTTGGGGCACGAAACGCACGTTTTGCGTCAAAACTGTGCAAAAGCAGCGTTTTGGTGCACGAAACGCACGTTATGCGTCAAACCTGTGCAAAAGCAGCGTTTTGGTGCACGAAAAGCACGTTTTGCGTCAAAACTGTGCAAAAGCAGCGTTTTGGGGCACGAAACGCACGTTTCGTTGCAAAAGCAGCGTTTTGGGGCACGAAACGCACGTTTTGCGTCAAAACTGTGCAAAAGCAGCGTTTTGGTGCACGAAACGCACGTTTTGCGTCAAAACTGTGCAAAAGCAGCGTTTTGGGGCACGAAACGCACGTTTTGCGTCAAAACTGTGCAAAAGCAGCGTTTTGGGGCACGAAACGCACGTTTTGCGTCAAAACTGTGCAAAAGCAGCGTTTTGGGGCACGAAACGCACGTTTTGCGTCAAAACTGTGCAAAAGCAGCGTTTTGGGGCACGAAACGCACGTTTCGTTGCAAAAGCAGCGTTTTGGGGCACGAAACGCACGTTCAGCGTCAAAACTGTGCAAAAGCAGCGTTTTGGTGCACGAAACGCACGTTTTGCGTCAAAACTGTGCAAAAGCAGCGTTTTGGTGCACGAAACGCACGTTTTGCGTCAAAACTGTGCAAAAGCAGCGTTTTGGGGCACGAAACGTACGTTTTGCGTCAAAACTGTGCAAAAGCAGCGTTTTGGGGCACGAAACGCACGTTTTGCGTCAAAACTGTGCAAAAGCAGCGTTTTGGTGCACGAAACGCACGTTTCGTTGCAAAAGTAGCGTTTTGGTGCACGAAACGCACGTTTTGCGTCAAAACTGTGCAAAAGCAGCGTTTTGGAGCACGAAACGCACGTTTTGCGTCAAAACTGTGCAAAAGCAGCGTTTTGGTGCACGAAACGCACGTTTTGCGTCAAAACTGTGCAAAAGCAGCGTTTTGGTGCACGAAACGCACGTTTTGCGTCAAAACTGTGCAAAAGCAGTGCTTTGGTGCACGAAACGCACGTTTCGTTGCAAAAGCAGCGTTTTGGTGCACGAAACGCACGTTTTGCGTCAAAACTGTGCAAAAGCAGCGTTTTGGTGCACGAAACGCACGTTTTGCGTCAAAACTGTGCAAAAGCAGCGTTTTGGTGCACGAAACGCACGTTTTGCGTCAAGACTGTGCAAAAGCAGCGTTTTGGGGCACGAAACGCACGTTTCGTTGCAAAAGTAGCGTTTTGGTGCACGAAACGCACGTTTTGCGTCAAAACTGTGCAAAAGCAGCGTTTTGGTGCACGAAACGCACGTTTTGCGTCAAAACTGTGCAAAACAGCGTTTTGGTGCACGAAACGCACGTTTAGCGTCAAAACTGTGCAAAAGCAGCGTTATGGTGCACGAAACGCACGTTTCGTTGCAAAAGCAGCGTTTTGGTGCACGAAACGCACGTTTTGCGTCAAAACTGTGCAAAAGCAGCGTTTTGGGGCACGAAACGCACGTTTCGTTGCAAAAGCAGCGTTTTGGGGCACGAAACGCACGTTCAGCGTCAAAACTGTGCAAAAGCAGCGTTTTGGTGCACGAAACGCACGTTTTGCGTCAAAACTGTGCAAAAGCAGCGTTTTGGTGCACGAAACGCACGTTTTGCGTCAAAACTGTGCAAAAGCAGCGTTTTGGGGCACGAAACGCACGTTTTGCGTCAAAACTGTGCAAAAGCAGCGTTTTGGGGCACGAAACGCACGTTTTGCGTCAAAACTGAGCAAAAGCAGCGTTTTGGTGCACGAAACGCACGTTTTGCGTCAGAACTGTGCAAAAGCAGCGTTTTGGTGCACGAAACGCACGTTTTGCGTCAAAACTGTGCAAAAGCAGCGTTTTGGAGCACGAAACGCACGTTTAGCGTCAAAACTGTGCAAAAGCAGCGTTTTGGGGCACGAAACGCACGTTTCGTTGCAAAAGCAGCGTTTTGGTGCACGAAACGCACGTTTTGCGTCAAAACTGTGCAAAAGCAGCGTTTTGGGGCACGAAACGCACGTTTCGTTGCAAAAGCAGCGTTTTGGGGCACGAAACGCACGTTTCGTTGCAAAAGCAGCGTTTTGGGGCACGAAACGCACGTTTTGCGTCAAAACTGTGCAAAAGCAGCGTTTTGGGGCACGAAACGCACGTTTCGTTGCAAAAGCAGCGTTTTGGTGCACGAAACGCACGTTTTGCGTCAAAACTGTGCAAAAGCAGCGTTTTGGGGCAGGAAACGCACGTTTTGCGTCAAAACTGTGCAAAAGCAGCGTTTTGGTGCACGAAACGCACGTTTTGCGTGAAAACTGTGCAAAAGCAGCGTTTTGGGCACGAAACGCACGTTTTGCGTCAAAACTGTGCAAAAGCAGCGTTTTGGGGCACGAAACGCACGTTTTGCGTCAAAACTGAGCAAAAGCAGCGTTTTGGTGCACGAAACGCACGTTTTGCGTCAAAACTGTGCAAAAGCAGCGTTTTGGTGCACGAAACGCACGTTTTGCGTCAAAACTGTGCAAAAGCAGCGTTTTGGTGCACGAAACGCACGTTTCGTTGCAAAAGCAGCGTTTTGGTGCACGAAACGCACGTTTTGCGTCAAAACTGTGCAAAAGCAGCGTTTTGGGGCACGAAACGCACGTTTTGCGTCAAAACTGTGCAAAACAGCGTTTTGGTGCACGAAACGCACGTTTAGCGTCAAAACTGTGCAAAAGCAGCGTTTTGGTGCACGAAACGCACGTTTCGTTGCAAAAGCAGCGTTTTGGTGCACGAAACGCACGTTTTGCGTCAAAACTGTGCAAAAGCAGCGTTTTGGGGCACGAAACGGACGTTTCGTTGCAAAAGCAGCGTTTTGGGGCACGAAACGCACGTTCAGCGTCAAAACTGTGCAAAAGCAGCGTTTTGGTGCACGAAACGCACGTTTTGCGTCAAAACTGTGCAAAAGCAGCGTTTTGGAGCACGAAACGCACGTTTAGCGTCAAAACTGTGCAAAAGCAGCGTTTTGGGGCACGAAACGCACGTTTCGTTGCAAAAGCAGCGTTTTGGTGCACGAAACGCACGTTTTGCGTCAAAACTGTGCAAAAGCAGCGTTTTGGGGCACGAATCGCACGTTTCGTTGCAAAAGCAGCGTTTTGGGGCACGAAACGCACGTTTTGCGTCAAAACTGTGCAAAAGCAGCGTTTTGGGGCACGAAACGCACGTTTCGTTGCAAAAGCAGCGTTTTGGGGCACGAAACGCACGTTCAGCGTCAAAACTGTGCAAAAGCAGCGTTTTGGGGGACGAAACGCACGTTTTGCGTCAAAACTGTGCAAAACAGCGTTTTGGGGCACGAAACGCACGTTTCGTTGCAAAAGCAGCGTTTTGGGGCACGAAACGCACGTTTTGCGTCAAAACTGTGCAAAAGCAGCGTTTTGGTGCACGAAAAGCATGTTTTGCGTCAAAACTGAGCAAAAGCAGCGTTTTGGGGCACGAAACGCACGTTTCGTTGCAAAAGCAGCGTTTTGGGGCACGAAACGCACGTTTTGCGTCAAAACTGTGCAAAAGCAGCGTTTTGGTGCACGAAACGCACGTTTTGCGTCAAAACTGTGCAAAAGCAGCGTTTTGGGGCACGAAACGCACGTTTTGCGTCAAAACTGTGCAAAAGCAGCGTTTTGGGGCACGAAACGCACGTTTTGCGTCAAAACTGTGCAAAAGCAGCGTTTTGGGGCACGAAACGCACGTTTCGTTGCAAAAGCAGCGTTTTGGGGCACGAAACGCACGTTCAGCGTCAAAACTGTGCAAAAGCAGCGTTTTGGTGCACGAAACGCACGTTTTGCGTGAAAACTGTGCAAAAGCAGCGTTTTGGTGCACGAAACGCACGTTTTGCGTCAAAACTGTGCAAAAGCAGCGTTTTGGGGCACGAAACGCACGTTTTGCGTCAAAACTGTGCAAAAGCAGCGTGTTGGGGCACGAAACGCACGTTTTGCGTCAAAACTGTGCAAAAGCAGCGTTTTGGGGCACGAAACGCACGTTTTGCGTCAAAACTGTGCAAAACAGCGTTTTGGGGCACGAAACGCACGTTTTGCGTTAAAACTGTGCAAAAACAGCGTTTTGGTGCACGAAACGCACGTTTTGCGTCAAAACTGTGCAAAACAGCGTGTTGGTGCACAAAACGCACGTTTTGCGTGAAAACTGTGCAAAAGCAGCGTTTTGGTGCACGAAACGCACGTTTTGCGTGAAAACTGTGCAAAAGCAGCGTTTTGGTGCACGAAACGCACGTTTTGCGTGAAAACTGTGCAAAAGCAGCGTTTTGGGGCACGAAACGCACGTTTTGCGTCAAAACTGTGCAAAAGCAGCGCTTTGGTGCACGAAACGCACGTTTCGTTGCAAAAGCAGCGTTTTGGTGCACGAAACGCACGTTTTGCGTCAAAACTGTGCAAAAGCAGCGTTTTGGGGCCGGAAACGCACGTTTTGCGTCAAAACTGTGCAAAAGCAGCGTTTTGGTGCACGAAACGCACGTTTTGCGTGAAAACTGTGCAAAAGCAGCGTTTTGGTGCACGAAACGCACGTTTTGCGTCAAAACTGTGCAAAAGCAGCGTTTTGGGGCACGAAACGCACGTTTTGCGTCAAAACTGTGCAAAACAGCGTTTTGGTGCACGAAACGCACGTTTAGCGTCAAAACTGTGCAAAAGCAGCGTTTTGGTGCACGAAACGCACGTTTCGTTGCAAAAGCAGCGTTTTGGTGCACGAAACGCACGTTTTGCGTCAAAACTGTGCAAAAGCAGCGTTTTGGGGCACGAAACGCACGTTTCGTTGCAAAAGCAGCGTTTTGGGGCACGAAACGCACGTTTTGCGTCAAAACTGTGCAAAAGCAGCGTTTTGGTGCACGAAACGCACGTTTTGCGCCAAAACTGTGCAAAAGCAGCGTTTTGGTGCACGAAACGCACGTTTTGCGTCAAAACTGTGCAAAAGCAGCGTTTTGGGGCACGAAACGCACGTTTAGCGTCAAAACTGTGCAAAAGCAGCGTTTTGGTGCACGAAACGCACGTTTTGCGTCAAAACTGTGCAAAAGCAGCGTTTTGGTGCACGAAACGCACGTTTTGCGTCAAAACTGTGCAAAAGCAGCGTTTTGGTGCACGAAACGCACGTTTCGTTGCAAAAGCAGCGTTTTGGTGCACGAAACGCACGTTTTGCGTCAAAACTGTGCAAAAGCAGCGTTTTGGGGCACGAAACGCACGTTTTGCGTCAAAACTGTGCAAAACAGCGTTTTGGTGCACGAAACGCACGTTTAGCGTCAAAACTGTGCAAAAGCAGCGTTTTGGTGCACGAAACGCACGTTTCGTTGCAAAAGCAGCGTTTTGGTGCACGAAACGCACGTTTTGCGTCAAAACTGTGCAAAAGCAGCGTTTTGGGGCACGAAACGCACGTTTCGTTGCAAAATCAGCGTTTTGGGGCACGAAACGCACGTTCAGCGTCAAAACTGTGCAAAAGCAGCGTTTTGGTGCACGAAACGCACGTTTTGCGTCAAAACTGTGCAAAAGCAGCGTTTTGGAGCACGAAACGCACGTTTAGCGTCAAAACTGTGCAAAAGCAGCGTTTTGGGGCACGAAACGCACGTTTCGTTGCAAAAGCAGCGTTTTGGTGCACGAAACGCACGTTTTGCGTCAAAACTGTGCAAAAGCAGCGTTTTGGGGCACGAAACGCACGTTTCGTTGCAAAAGCAGCGTTTTGGGGCACGAAACGCACGTTTTGCGTCAAAACTGTGCAAAAGCAGCGTTTTGGGGCACGAAACGCACGTTTTGCGTCAAAACTGTGCAAAAGCAGCGTTTTGGGGCACGAAACGCACGTTTAGCGTCAAAACTGTGCAAAAGCAGCGTTTTGGTGCACGAAACGCACGTTTTGCGTCAAAACTGTGCAAAAGCAGCGTTTTGGTGCACGAAACGCACGTTTTGCGTCAAAACTGTGCAAAAGCAGCGTTTTGGTGCACGAAACGCACGTTTCGTTGCAAAAGCAGCGTTTTGGTGCACGAAACGCACGTTTTGCGTCAAAACTGTGCAAAAGCAGCGTTTTGGGGCACGAAACGCACGTTTTCCGTCAAAACTGTGCAAAACAGCGTTTTGGTGCACGAAACGCACGTTTAGCGTCAAAACTGTGCAAAAGCAGCGTTTTGGTGCACGAAACGCACGTTTCGTTGCAAAAGCAGCGTTTTGGTGCACGAAACGCACGTTTTGCGTCAAAACTGTGCAAAAGCAGCGTTTTGGGGCACGAAACGCACGTTTCGTTGCAAAATCAGCGTTTTGGGGCACGAAACGCACGTTCAGCGTCAAAACTGTGCAAAAGCAGCGTTTTGGTGCACGAAACGCACGTTTTGCGTCAAAACTGTGCAAAAGCAGCGTTTTGGAGCACGAAACGCACGTTTAGCGTCAAAACTGTGCAAAAGCAGCGTTTTGGGGCACGAAACGCACGTTTCGTTGCAAAAGCAGCGTTTTGGTGCACGAAACGCACGTTTTGCGTCAAAACTGTGCAAAAGCAGCGTTTTGGGGCACGAAACGCACGTTTCGTTGCAAAAGCAGCGTTTTGGGGCACGAAACGCACGTTTTGCGTCAAAACTGTGCAAAAGCAGCGTTTTGGGGCACGAAACGCACGTTTTGCGTCAAAACTGTGCAAAAGCAGCGTTTTGGGGCACGAAACGCAGGTTTCGTTGCAAAAGCAGCGTTTTGGTGCACGAAACGCACGTTTTGCGTCAAAACTGTGCAAAAGCAGCGTTTTGGTGCACGAAACGCACGTTTTGCGTGAAAACTGTGCAAAAGCAGCGTTTTGGGGCACGAAACGCACGTTTTGCGTCAAAACTGTGCAAAAGCAGCGCTTTGGTGCACGAAACGCACGTTTCGTTGCAAAAGCAGCGTTTTGGTGCACGAAACGCACGTTTTGCGTCAAAACTGTGCAAAAGCAGCGTTTTGGGGCCGGAAACGCACGTTTTGCGTCAAAACTGTGCAAAAGCAGCGTTTTGGTGCACGAAACGCACGTTTTGCGTGAAAACTGTGCAAAAGCAGCGTTTTGGTGCACGAAACGCACGTTTTGCGTCAAAACTGTGCAAAAGCAGCGTTTTGGGGCACGAAACGCACGTTTTGCGTCAAAACTGTGCAAAACAGCGTTTTGGTGCACGAAACGCACGTTTAGCGTCAAAACTGTGCAAAAGCAGCGTTTTGGTGCACGAAACGCACGTTTCGTTGCAAAAGCAGCGTTTTGGTGCACGAAACGCACGTTTTGCGTCAAAACTGTGCAAAAGCAGCGTTTTGGGGCACGAAACGCACGTTTCGTTGCAAAAGCAGCGTTTTGGGGCACGAAACGCACGTTTTGCGTCAAAACTGTGCAAAAGCAGCGTTTTGGTGCACGAAACGCACGTTTTGCGTCAAAACTGTGCAAAAGCAGCGTTTTGGTGCACGAAACGCACGTTTTGCGTCAAAACTGTGCAAAAGCAGCGTTTTGGTGCACGAAACGAACGTTTTGCGTCAAAACTGTGCAAAAGCAGCGTTTGGGGCACGAAACGCACGTTTTGCGTCAAAACTGTGCAAAAGCAGCGTTTTGGGGCACGAAACGCACGTTTCGTTGCAAAAGCAGCGTTTTGGTGCACGAAACGCACGTTTTGCGTCAAAACTGTGCAAAAGCAGCGTTTTGGGGCACGAAACGCACGTTTCGTTGCAAAAGCAGCGTTTTGGGGCACGAAACGCACGTTTCGTTGCAAAAGCAGCGTTTTGGTGCACGAAACGCACGTTTTGCGTCAAAACTGTGCAAAAGCAGCGTTTTGGTGCACGAAACGCACGTTTTGCGTCAAAACTGTGCAAAAGCAGCGTTTTGGGGCACGAAACGCACGTTTTGCGTCAAAACTGTGCAAAAGCAGCGTTTTGGGGCACGAAACGCACGTTTAGCGTCAAAACTGTGCAAAAGCAGCGTTTTGGTGCACGAAACGCACGTTTTGCGTCAAAACTGTGCAAAAGCAGCGTTTTGGTGCACGAAACGCACGTTTTGCGTCAAAACTGTGCAAAAGCAGCGTTTTGGTGCACGAAACGCACGTTTTGCGTCAAAACTGTGCAAAAGCAGCGTTTTGGGGCACGAAACGCACGTTTTGCGTCAAAACTGTGCAAAACAGCGTTTTGGTGCACGAAACGCACGTTTAGCGTCAAAACTGTGCAAAAGCAGCGTTTTGGTGCACGAAACGCACGTTTCGTTGCAAAAGCAGCGTTTTGGTGCACGAAACGCACGTTTTGCGTCAAAACTGTGCAAAAGCAGCGTTTTGGGGCACGAAACGCACGTTTCGTTGCAAAAGCAGCGTTTTGGGGCACGAAACGCACGTTTTGCGTCAAAACTGTGCAAAAGCAGCGTTTTGGTGCACGAAACGCACGTTTTGCGTCAAAACTGTGCAAAAGCAGCGTTTTGGTGCACGAAACGCACGTTTTGCGTCAAAACTGTGCAAAAGCAGCGTTTTGGTGCACGAAACGAACGTTTTGCGTCAAAACTGTGCAAAAGCAGCGTTTGGGGCACGAAACGCACGTTTTGCGTCAAAACTGTGCAAAAGCAGCGTTTTGGTGCACGAAACGCACGTTTCGTTGCAAAAGCAGCGTTTTGGTGCACGAAACGCACGTTTTGCGTCAAAACTGTGCAAAAGCAGCGTTTTGGGGCACGAAACGCACGTTTTGCGTCAAAACTGTGCAAAAGCAGCGTTTTGGGGCACGAAACGCACGTTTAGCGTCAAAACTGTGCAAAAGCAGCGTTTTGGTGCACGAAACGCACGTTTTGCGTCAAAACTGTGCAAAAGCAGCGTTTTGGTGCACGAAACGCACGTTTTGCGTCAAAACTGTGCAAAAGCAGCGTTTTGGTGCACGAAACGCACGTTTCGTTGCAAAAGCAGCGTTTTGGTGCACGAAACGCACGTTTTGCGTCAAAACTGTGCAAAAGCAGCGTTTTGGGGCACGAAACGCACGTTTTGCGTCAAAACTGTGCAAAACAGCGTTTTGGTGCACGAAACGCACGTTTAGCGTCAAAACTGTGCAAAAGCAGCGTTTTGGTGCACGAAACGCACGTTTCGTTGCAAAAGCAGCGTTTTGGTGCACGAAACGCACGTTTTGCGTCAAAACTGTGCAAAAGCAGCGTTTTGGGGCACGAAACGCACGTTTCGTTGCAAAATCAGCGTTTTGGGGCACGAAACGCACGTTCAGCGTCAAAACTGTGCAAAAGCAGCGTTTTGGTGCACGAAACGCACGTTTTGCGTCAAAACTGTGCAAAAGCAGCGTTTTGGAGCACGAAACGCACGTTTAGCGTCAAAACTGTGCAAAAGCAGCGTTTTGGGGCACGAAACGCACGTTTCGTTGCAAAAGCAGCGTTTTGGTGCACGAAACGCACGTTTTGCGTCAAAACTGTGCAAAAGCAGCGTTTTGGGGCACGAAACGCACGTTTCGTTGCAAAAGCAGCGTTTTGGGGCACGAAACGCACGTTTTGCGTCAAAACTGTGCAAAAGCAGCGTTTTGGGGCACGAAACGCACGTTTTGCGTCAAAACTGTGCAAAAGCAGCGTTTTGGGGCACGAAACGCAGGTTTCGTTGCAAAAGCAGCGTTTTGGTGCACGAAACGCACGTTTTGCGTGAAAACTGTGCAAAAGCAGCGTTTTGGTGCACGAAACGCACGTTTTGCGTGAAAACTGTGCAAAAGCAGCGTTTTGGGGCACGAAACGCACGTTTTGCGTCAAAACTGTGCAAAAGCAGCGCTTTGGTGCACGAAACGCACGTTTCGTTGCAAAAGCAGCGTTTTGGTGCACGAAACGCACGTTTTGCGTCAAAACTGTGCAAAAGCAGCGTTTTGGGGCCGGAAACGCACGTTTTGCGTCAAAACTGTGCAAAAGCAGCGTTTTGGTGCACGAAACGCACGTTTTGCGTGAAAACTGTGCAAAAGCAGCGTTTTGGTGCACGAAACGCACGTTTTGCGTCAAAACTGTGCAAAAGCAGCGTTTTGGGGCACGAAACGCACGTTTTGCGTCAAAACTGTGCAAAACAGCGTTTTGGTGCACGAAACGCACGTTTAGCGTCAAAACTGTGCAAAAGCAGCGTTTTGGTGCACGAAACGCACGTTTCGTTGCAAAAGCAGCGTTTTGGTGCACGAAACGCACGTTTTGCGTCAAAACTGTGCAAAAGCAGCGTTTTGGGGCACGAAACGCACGTTTCGTTGCAAAAGCAGCGTTTTGGGGCACGAAACGCACGTTTTGCGTCAAAACTGTGCAAAAGCAGCGTTTTGGTGCACGAAACGCACGTTTTGCGTCAAAACTGTGCAAAAGCAGCGTTTGGGGCACGAAACGCACGTTTTGCGTCAAAACTGTGCAAAAGCAGCGTTTTGGGGCACGAAACGCACGTTTCGTTGCAAAAGCAGCGTTTTGGTGCACGAAACGCGCGTTTTGCGTCAAAACTGTGCAAAAGCAGCGTTTTGGGGAACGAAACGCACGTTTCGTTGCAAAAGCAGCGTTTTGGGGCACGAAACGCACGTTTCGTTGCAAAAGCAGCGTTTTGGTGCACGAAACGCACGTTTTGCGTCAAAACTGTGCAAAAGCAGCGTTTTGGTGCACGAAACGCACGTTTTGCGTCAAAACTGTGCAAAAGCAGCGTTTTGGGGCACGAAACGCACGTTTTGCGTCAAAACTGTGCAAAAGCAGCGTTTTGGGGCACGAAACGCACGTTTAGCGTCAAAACTGTGCAAAAGCAGCGTTTTGGTGCACGAAACGCACGTTTTGCGTCAAAACTGTGCAAAAGCAGCGTTTTGGTGCACGAAACGCACGTTTTGCGTCAAAACTGTGCAAAAGCAGCGTTTTGGTGCACGAAACGCACGTTTCGTTGCAAAAGCAGCGTTTTGGTGCACGAAACGCACGTTTTGCGTCAAAACTGTGCAAAAGCAGCGTTTTGGGGCACGAAACGCACGTTTTGCGTCAAAACTGTGCAAAACAGCGTTTTGGTGCACGAAACGCACGTTTAGCGTCAAAACTGTGCAAAAGCAGCGTTTTGGTGCACGAAACGCACGTGTCGTTGCAAAAGCAGCGTTTTGGTGCACGAAACGCACGTTTTGCGTCAAAACTGTGCAAAAGCAGCGTTTTGGGGCACGAAACGCACGTTTCGTTGCAAAAGCAGCGTTTTGGGGCACGAAACGCACGTTCAGCGTCAAAACTGTGCAAAAGCAGCGTTTTGGTGCACGAAACGCACGTTTTGCGTCAAAACTGTGCAAAAGCAGCGTTTTGGAGCACGAAACGCAAGTTTAGCGTCAAAACTGTGCAAAAGCAGCGTTTTGGGGCACGAAACGCACGTTTCGTTGCAAAAGCAGCGTTTTGGTGCACGAAACGCACGTTTTGCGTCAAAACTGTGCAAAAGCAGCGTTTTGGGGCACGAAACGCACGTTTCGTTGCAAAAGCAGCGTTTTGGGGCACGAAACGCACGTTTTGCGTCAAAACTGTGCAAAAGCAGCGTTTTGGGGCACGAAACGCACGTTTTGCGTCAAAACTGTGCAAAAGCAGCGTTTTGGGGCACGAAACGCAGGTTTCGTTGCAAAAGCAGCGTTTTGGTGCACGAAACGCACGTTTTGCGTCAAAACTGTGCAAAAGCAGCGTTTTGGGGCACGAAACGCACGTTTCGTTGCAAAAGCAGCGTTTTGGGGCACGAAACGCACGTTCAGCGTCAAAACTGTGCAAAAGCAGCGTTTTGGGGGACGAAACGCACGTTTTGCGTCAAAACTGTGCAAAACAGCGTTTTGGGGCACGAAACGCACGTTTCGTTGCAAAAGCAGCGTTTTGGTGCACGAAACGCACGTTTTGCGTCAAAACTGTGCAAAAGCAGCGTTTTGGGGCACGAAACGCACGTTTTGCGTCAAAACTGTGCAAAACAGCGTTTTGGTGCACGAAACGCACGTTTAGCGTCAAAACTGTGCAAAAGCAGCGTTTTGGTGCACGAAACGCACGTGTCGTTGCAAAAGCAGCGTTTTGGTGCACGAAACGCACGTTTTGCGTCAAAACTGTGCAAAAGCAGCGTTTTGGGGCACGAAACGCACGTTTCGTTGCAAAAGCAGCGTTTTGGGGCACGAAACGCACGTTCAGCGTCAAAACTGTGCAAAAGCAGCGTTTTGGTGCACGAAACGCACGTTTTGCGTCAAAACTGTGCAAAAGCAGCGTTTTGGAGCACGAAACGCACGTTTAGCGTCAAAACTGTGCAAAAGCAGCGTTTTGGGGCACGAAACGCACGTTTCGTTGCAAAAGCAGCGTTTTGGTGCACGAAACGCACGTTTTGCGTCAAAACTGTGCAAAAGCAGCGTTTTGGGGCACGAAACGCACGTTTCGTTGCAAAAGCAGCGTTTTGGGGCACGAAACGCACGTTTTGCGTCAAAACTGTGCAAAAGCAGCGTTTTGGGGCACGAAACGCACGTTTTGCGTCAAAACTGTGCAAAAGCAGCGTTTTGGGGCACGAAACGCAGGTTTCGTTGCAAAAGCAGCGTTTTGGTGCACGAAACGCACGTTTTGCGTCAAAACTGTGCAAAAGCAGCGTTTTGGGGCACGAAACGCACGTTTCGTTGCAAAAGCAGCGTTTTGGGGCACGAAACGCACGTTCAGCGTCAAAACTGTGCAAAAGCAGCGTTTTGGGGGACGAAACGCACGTTTTGCGTCAAAACTGTGCAAAACAGCGTTTTGGGGCACGAAACGCACGTTTCGTTGCAAAAGCAGCGTTTTGGGGCACGAAACGCACGTTTTGCGTCAAAACTGTGCAAAAGCAGCGTTTTGGTGCACGAAAAGCACGTTTTGCGTCAAAACTGTGCAAAAGCAGCGTTTTGGGGCACGAAACGCACGTTTCGTTGCAAAAGCAGCGTTTTGGGGCACGAAACGCACGTTTTGCGTCAAAACTGTGCAAAAGCAGCGTTTTGGTGCACGAAACGCACGTTTTGCGTCAAAACTGTGCAAAAGCAGCGTTTTGGGGCACGAAACGCACGTTTTGCGTCAAAACTGTGCAAAAGCAGCGTTTTGGGGCACGAAACGCACGTTTTGCGTCAAAACTGTGCAAAAGCAGCGTTTTGGGGCAGGAAACGCACGTTTTGCGTCAAAACTGTGCAAAAGCAGCGTTTTGGGGCACGAAACGCACGTTTTGCGTGAAAACTGTGCAAAAGCAGCGTTTTGGTGCACGAAACGCACGTTTTGCGTCAAAACTGTGCAAAAGCAGCGTTTTGGGGCACGAAACGCACGTTTTGCGTCAAAACTGTGCAAAAGCAGCGCTTTGGTGCACGAAACGCACGTTTCGTTGCAAAAGCAGCGTTTTGGTGCACGAAACGCACGTTTTGCGTGAAAACTGTGCAAAAGCAGCGTTTTGGTGCACGAAACGCACGTTTTGCGTCAAAACTGTGCAAAAGCAGCGTTTTGGGGCACGAAACGCACGTTTTGCGTCAAAACTGTGCAAAAGCAGCGTTTTGGGGCACGAAACGCACGTTTTGCGTCAAAACTGTGCAAAAGCAGCGTTTTGGTGCACGAAACGCACGTTTCGTTGCAAAAGTAGCGTTTTGGTGCACGAAACGCACGTTTTGCATCAAAACTGTGCAAAAGCAGCGTTTTGGTGCACGAAACGCACGTTTTGCGTGAAAACTGTGCAAAAGTAGCGTTTTGGTGCACGAAACGCACGTTTTGCGTCAAAACTGTGCAAAACAGCGTTTTGGTGCACGAAACGCACGTTTAGCGTCAAAACTGTGCAAAAGCAGCGTTTTGGGGCAGGAAACGCACGTTTTGCGTCAAAACTGTGCAAAAGCAGCGTTTTGGTGCACGAAACGCACGTTTTGCGTGAAAACTGTGCAAAAGCAGCGTTTTGGGGCACGAAACGCACGTTTTGCGTCAAAACTGTGCAAAAGCAGCGTTTTGGGGCACGAAACGCACGTTTTGCGTCAAAACTGTGCAAAAGCAGCGTTTTGGGGCACGAAACGCACGTTTTGCGTCAAAACTGTGCAAAACAGCGTTTTGGGGCACGAAACGCACGTTTTGCGTTAAAACTGTGCAAAAGCAGCGTTTTGGTGCACGAAACGCACGTTTTGCGTCAAAACTGTGCAAAACAGCGTTGTGGTGCACGAAACGCACGTTTAGCGTCAAAACTGTGCAAAAGCAGCGTTTTGGTGCACGAAACGCACGTTTAGCGTCAAAACTGTGCAAAAGCAGCATTTTGGTGCACGAAACGCACGTTTCGTTGCAAAAGCAGCGTTTTGGTGCACGAAACGCACGTTTTGCGTCAAAACTGTGCAAAAGCAGCGTTTTGGGGCACGAAACGCACGTTTCGTTGCAAAAGCAGCGTTTTGGGACACGAAACGCACGTTCAGCGTCAAAACTGTGCAAAAGCAGCGTTTTGGTGCACGAAACGCACGTTTTGCGTCAAAACTGTGCAAAAGCAGCGTTTTGGTGCACGAAACGCACGTTTTGCGTCAAAACTGTGCAAAAGCAGCGTTTTGGGGCACGAAACGCACGTTTAGCGTCAAAACTGTGCAAAAGCAGCGTTTTGGTGCACGAAACGCACGTTTTGCGTGTTACGTCCCGGGTCGAGCTTCGCGTCGAGGGGCGAGTTATGCTAATACCGGAACTATTGTTGCAATCCTTTTTGGCCACGCGGTACGTACGCCCGTCGTCTGCCAGGGAGTCCGTATGTACTCGTGACGTATTACTTACCGAGGTGCTTCCTCTCGTTGTCTCCTTGTATCAATGTTCGTCTAGGATCGGCTGGATGGAGATCTTGTACGGAGTAGACATTCGCGGGTATATTAATCGGAACGAGTTTCCACTTGTATATAGTTACTCGCGACTGGATTACTACTGTACGATCGTGACAGATAGGTAAATAATAAGATCTCATTAACTTGCGTAATTGATATCGACGACCTCCGTGTCGCGCACGTCCCATGAGCAGGTAACAAGCAAGGGTATCAAATGCGTTAGCGTACCTCGTGCGGCTATGTCACGCACCACCAGGTACAACGCAGATCGCGGTCACTCGACTAGGTTGTAAAGTAACTCCGTGCGGCTATTTCTCGCACCACCGAGTTCAACGCAGTCGAGGGTTTATGACTACTATTATAAAGGCTCGTAAGGACGATTATTGGATTAAACTAATGCGATTAGACTTGTAGTGAACAAGGTATATATATATTGAATGGAAGGTAATTAAGGAATACAATGCAAGTTAATTTAATGTCTATAATATAATTAAGATCAAAATACGAAGTGGTGATACAATTAATAATACAATGAATCGGAGTACAAATAGTAATATAATGAGTCGGTAATAAGAAGTAGTAATACAATGAATTGGAATAAGAAGTAGTAATATTTAGAATTAGTAAAGGGGCTCTAACCCTAGGCTTGGAAATAGTAACGCTTTGAGATGAGTCGCGAATGAAGGCTAAGAGCCGAATGAAGCCGAAAGCTCCTGTCTCCAGGGTTTTATATAGTCCTTTTGACGTAGGAGGGGTGATGCTTGAATCATCGGGGAGATGATTCAAGTTACAATTGTTTGGGTTTGCAGATTATTGGCGGATGTTTATAATGAATCGAATTGCGGCTTGAACAGAGGGTGTTTACAATAACGAAGCGGTCTTTAAGGTGATGTTACAGTGGAATTTTGTTATGTTAAATATTATGTCTAATGAATCGGCTTACTTCTAGGAATAATACGCATGACGGCTTATGGCTAAAAGGATATTGGATTACGTTCTAAGAAGAGTACATAATTGTCTTATAAGCTATGGTTATATAAAGGTATAGTATGTGTATAAATGTATAGTATAATATAATATGAGATAATATAATATAATAGTATAATATAATATAATAGTGTATATATGTATGTAATATATATGAACTTATTCACTAATTCAAACGGAGGACATCCGTCCGACGTCACACCTCCCCCCCCGGGGTAACAAATTTACGCAGTAAATTTGTGCGGAGTAAGGTGTGTGGAATGTTCGCAAAAGTGTCTATTCACTGTCAAGGGAGCGCAAATCGTCGGGGAAAAGTTCACGACGCACTCGGGGGTATTCTGGGGATGTCGTTAATAGTCTTTCGGGTGGGCTATCACTGGGTTGGGGTATCGGGACCACTGGGGCAGTTGTCTTCAGGGTCACGGGGATACACTCTTTCACTTCTGTTTCTTTTGTTTTCAGGAGGATGCAGAAATGGGCCAGGGAGTTCCAGGTTGCTGCGACGAGTCGGAAACTCCATCCATATGCTGCGTGCAGGGCGATTCCATTGAGAATCGTGTTGATGATTGCCTTGATGACTTGGAGGATCACGTAAATACCGATCAGTCCGGCTGATACTGATCCGAAGGTAAGAAATCCGTTCCAGATTTTCTTGGTTGCGGATTCGGCTATGCGGCTAATCGATGCTTCATCCAACAGGTTGTCCAACTGCAGGGTACCTTGATGGAATTCACGTCCGGTGGCACCTTGGGCCATGGAGTTTACAATTGCCGTTCTCTCGACGGGAAACATAATGTGTTCCCGGAGTTTGGTAAGATCGTCTGATGAATATATTCCACCATTTGCGAGGTTGTACGGGTCGACGTATCGCCAATTAGGTTTTGTTAATGATTGTAGATGCTGTGGTGGAATCGTTTCTATCAGCTTCGGTGCGAGATGATACCAGTTTCCGTGGATCTGATACATCGTTGGAAGGATCGATGAACAGGTACGGCGTGTTCCGATTGTTGTTAAAATATGTGTTTTAGGTGTCAGAAAATACGATGTATTACGGTAAGTAACTGGAAGTTCGTTGTAACACGTGTCGGTTTGTCTGACGCGACATGTGATTGGTATACATTTGATGATGTGTATAGCTTCTCCCGCTGGTATTGCCATAAATCCTTCTTGTTTCGTAATAGAATATGCGACGGCTTCAGGTGCAACGTGTACTAGATTTAAGGCGTTTTGTATTACCTGTTGTTCTAGGATGCACTTTTGAGCGAGGATGTCTTTGTACAATTGTGTTAATTGTGTACGAATATGTCTTTCTACGTAAATAAATTTAGAATTTACATAGGTGAATATATCCAAATTTTCTACTGGAATTGATTTTGCGTTTTTGAATTTCCCATTGTGTTCCGTTTCCATGATTAAGAGCTTTGGATGCTCAGTTTTGATCAATTTGTAACCACAAATTGTTATTGATTTGGTAGCGGTTAAGGCGAAGGTGATATCCTGTGACGTCACCGTATATATGACGGGACCTTCGATTCCGTGCGGAAAAATCTTTGTGGATTTTCCCTCGTACAGCACATCGTACTGGTTAAAATGACAGTAGTCCGTGGGTAATGCGTTCCAAAATGTGTGACCTCCTTCAGGATCCATGCAATTTTCGGCTTGAAGAGAGCAGTGGTGACCCGTCTGAAGTACAATCTGGCCGGTAGGAAGTTTGATGTTTGCTGTCGCTGCTGTTGTCTTCATGTTGCTGCTGTGGCTTACAAAATTAGACTGGCTCCTCTGGAGCTCGCTCGCTGTTTTATAATGGGGTTTTACAGATAGTGGGGGAGTTTGCGCAGAGATAAGAAAAACGTGTGACGCAGACGCAGGGGACTTTGCCCTTTTCAACTTATTACTATGCACGACCCTTGGTCGACCTTTGACTAGAATTTTTACATTTTGGTTAGGGAGCACCTCGATAACCTTGTACGGACCTGTGTACTCGTTATCGAATTTCCCTTTACGTGGTTCCTTCAAAAGCAATACCATATCGTTTACTTTGAATGTTTGTATATTTAGTTTCCTGTCGTAATACCCTTTTGAGCGTATTTTAGCTTGCGTCAAATTTTCACGTGCCTTCGAAACTGTGGTCGTTATTTTGTTTTGGAGATATTGATTATAGGTTTCGTCGGGAGTATCGGGAAGGTAGGAATCAGCGGAAGGAACGCGCGCGATACGTCCGAATACCAATTCGTGTGGCGTGTATAACGTTCCTTCGTGAACGCTAGTGTTATAAGAAAACATCGCGTAATTCAACCATTCGTCCCAATTATTACGAGAGACGAACTGTTTAAGATATTCTGTAAGAACATGATGAGAACGCTCTATCGAACCATTACTTTGCGGATAGAATGCTGTAGTACGTAGTTGTGTAATTTTGAAACGGCGAGCGACTGCTTTCATGAGCGCGCTCGTGAAATTTGATCCTTGGTCCGTTAGTATCGCTTTGGGGACACCGTATTTACAAATCAACTGATTAATCATCGCGTCTGCGGTTTCTATTGCATTGGCGTTTTTTAAAGGTACGGCGATCGAATATTTTGTCAAGAGATCTTGAATTGTAAGTATATAAGCGTTTCCTGACGCGGTAATTGGCAATGGACCGACGATGTCCATGGAAACTTTATCAAACGCTAGACCGGGCGTGTCTGTGAGCGTCATTGGTTGTCGTGTTTTTACGCGTGTCAACTTTCGGAGTTGACAACTTTCACAGGCGTTTACAAAATTTATAACGTCGCGTTTTAAGGTTGGCCAAAAATATCTTTCGCGGATTCGGCGATAAGTTTTCGATATACCTTTGTGACCGGCATACGCGGAGGTATGATTTTCGCGAAGAATATTATTTTTTTCGTCGTCGCGAGGTATTCTTACTTCGCGCGTGCACGTGAAGAGACGAACGTTTGTAGGAGCAAATAATTCGGTTAATGTACGTTGAATGAATTGCCACGGTATATCGTCGATGGCTGATTGAGACAAACTGACGGAAGTAAGGCAAAGCTCTGTACAAACGTCATACAGGGATCGGAGACATTCTATTAAATCTGTAGGAGCAGTGAAAACGTGTGGGGTGATTTTTACAGGAAGTAGGATCATGTGGAAGGAGCCGATGTTACGCACTTTAGCTCTTCCAACACGCATGTCGTTGGGGATTTTTAATTTTCCTTGCAGAGATAGTTCGATCGCGCCTGGATCGAGCGGTTGACCGTCTAAGGTTACGAAGCACGCCACGTTGTCTCGTCGCATGACTAGACGGTCTCGTGTTGACGTAATGGTACGCCGGTTTATCTCGGCTGGAGGGTCGACGTCTACAGGCTCGTCGTCGTTGTCATCGTTGCTGGTCGCCGGCGGGACATCGTTATCGCCGCTCAGCTGTTCCTCTACAGTGTCGATGGCCTCCGGTTGTCCTTGCCTGACGTCATCCGTGAAGGTCGCCTCGGTGCGTATTTCGGGCGTAGGAAGAGTCGGTGCGAATGACGTGGACGGGACAGGATTTGGAACGTTTTGCGATGTACCGGGAGTAGGATCGTAGAGGGTTTCGTAATAGGAAGAATCAGAGCTAATTGGAAGGACTGCTGGGTTACGGGAAAGAGCGTCGGCATTGACGTTTGACTTTCCAGCTTTATATATGATTTTATATTCGTATTCCGCCAGTTTCAATCTCCAGCGGAGTAATCGCGAAGTAGGATCGCGAACTGAATGCATCCAGACCAGCGGACGGTGGTCTGTGATTAAATTGAATGGTCGGCCATAAATATACGAACGAAAATGTTGCACCGCGTATACGATCGCGAGACATTCTTTTTCTATAGTCGAGTAATTTAATTCCGCTCCCTGTAGTAATCGGGACGCGTAAGCGATTGGTTTATCCTCACCGATTTCGCCTTGGCTGAGGATTGCACCGATTGCGTATGCGGACGCATCGGTCGTGATATGGAAAGGTTTCGTGAAATCAGGATATTGTAGGATAGGTTCGTTGCATAAAGCTTCGCGGAGTGTATGGAAGGCTCGTTCCTGATCTGGGCCCCATGAAAATTTCACGTCTTTACGAAGTAGGGCTGTTAATGGTTTCGAGATAGATGAGAATTTGTCGATAAATCTACGATAATATCCGGCGAGACCGAGAAACTCTCTAACGTTCTTTGCGTTTTTCGGCGTAGGAAAATTTTTTACCGCAGATACTTTACCGGGGCACGGTTTTACTCCGTCTTGGCTAATTATGTGCCCGAGATATGCTACCTCTCTGTGAAGGAACCCGCATTTGGAAGGTTCGAGTTTTAAATTTGCGTTACGCAGTCGTTCGGCTAGCTTATTGAATTTGTCGCGGTGTTCCGATAATGACCGCGCGTAGATTACAATATCGTCGAGATAAACAAACAGTTCGTGACCTTGGAGGCCCATTAGGACTGCGTCCATGAGTCGTTGAAACGTTGCTGGAGCATTGCGTAAGCCAAACGGCATGCGATTATATTGATAATGACCGAACGGTGTCGAAAACGCTGTTTTCTCTGCGTCTTCTTCACTCATACCGATTTGGTGGAATCCGCTCTTTAGGTCGAAAACGGAAAAGTATTTCGCGCTGCCTAGTTGATCGAGAATTTCTAATATGCTAGGCAAAGGATAAGCGTCGGGAATGGATTTTTCATTAAGTGCTCGAAAATCGATGACCATTCTCCAGCGTTTGTTTCCGTGTTCGTCCGGTTTTTTGGGCACTATCCATAAGGGGCTGTTATAAGGTGAAGTCGAAGGACGAACTATATCGTTGTCTAAAAGTTCTTTCATTTGTTTATCTATTTCTTCCTTATGGATAGGCGGGTAACGGTATTGTTTTACATTGACCGGCGCAGGGTCAGTGGTCGGAATTTTATGTTCCACGATATCGGTTTTGGCGAGCTTATCGCCTTCGAGATGGAAGAGGTCGTAATTTGCTTCTATTAATTCTTTAACATGATTAGCCTCTTCTGAATTTAAATGGCCAGTATTTATACTGGTGAGAATTTCTTTAATACGTTGGTCGGGAGTTCGGGACCCGATTAGATTTACTTGTTTTGGTGAAAAAAAATTTTTCCGCTTTTTCGCCGCGTCGGCGTAAGAATTAGTAGATTCAGCGAGTTTGCAAGAGTTAGAAGATTCAGTGAACTTGTAGGATTTAGTAGATTCAGCGATATAAGATTCAGTGATTAAAGATTCAGCGAGGTTTGCGGTTTGCTCGGAAATTGCTTCGACCTCTTCCAGCTCAATCATCGGCATGGTGAAGGTCGCTTCTTTCTCCGATGTATTTATACACCGAAGAGCAGAGTTACCATTATGGTTCCGTACAAGGCTGTCTAACACGTGTACACCCGGGGCTAGCTCTTGACGAGGGACGTACCCGACACGTGGGCCAATTGCTTTAATCGGAATAGTAACTACGGTTCTTCCCGAGACGCAAACGGTATTGGCGCGGTTGCAGAAGGGGATTCTGTTACCCTTCCAAGTGACGTGGCTCTTATTATAAGAGATTTCCGCACCTTGGCGAAGGAAAGTATTTCCTAAAATTCCATCCATGGGGATGGGAAATTCGTCAGGGACCACTTGAAATTTGGAGATTACTCCGCATATAGATAAGGTAGTGGACCCGATGGTAGGAACACGATCGCGTGTGATTCCCGATATATTAACGGTATCCGTTATATTAATGAGCGTATCTATTTTTAACGCGCTTATTTTAATTAAGTTGGGCTCGGCGCCCGTGTCTATCATAAAAATACATTCGCGGTCGAGTTCTGGGATTGTAAGTTTGACTCGCGGTATTATATCTTCGTCTACTCCTGCGACGGTAATTCGGGGGTGATATTTATTGGTCGGACCGGCTTCGCTTGGCTTTCCTCCCGTCTGCGGTCCGGGTTCGCCGGGAGGTTTTGCCCGTTTCCCGAACGTTGAGAATTTGCGTACGCTCGTTTACGACATTGATGGATGTCGTGTCCTAAAAATCCGCAATATGAACACGTCGGAGGAGGATTACTCGGACGCGTGTTGCTTGATCGCGGGCTATCGGTGCGTGATCGAGTTTCGGGGCGACGATTGTCGTCGGCGCGGTATTTACTTTCATCGCGGCGGGTATCGCGGTAATTTGGTTCGGCGCGATAGCGAGGTTCGTCGCGGCGTGTATCGCGATAATTTGTTTCCGGGCGGCGGCTACTTTCGGCGCGATATCTGAAGTCATCGCGGTATTGATTTCCGTCGCGGCGGTAATCGCGGTAACTTGAGTCGGAGCGGTATCGCGACTCGTTCGTAAGTCGAGGCGGCGTGTAATCGCGTGTGAAAGGGTGAGGTGACGACGATCGCCAAAATTCTCGCGGTGGAGTCATAGAACGGCGCGGCGTTTCAGGTGTCTTATCGCGTTCCGAGAATTGAACGCGTCTGGTCTCGGCTGGACCTTTCTCATAACGACGTTTATCTAATTCTAACTGTTTAAAAGATTTAATTGCCTCGTCGAAAACACGTGATAGCGGGTAAGTTCGATACGGGCGGATTTCGGGACGGATTCTCGGAATTAATCCGTCGATAAAACTATTGACCGTGAGATCATCGGCACTCGCGTTCGCGGTAGGGTTTCGTGTGCTGTCTAATATCGCGTCTCGTAAATCTTTAACGCGGCTAATATAGTCTAGAATATGTTCGTTAGCGCCCATGTAAATGTTCGCCATTTCCCCGCGGTAGTGATCTACATTTCTATTTGGACCGAAAACTTCTTTTAAACGATTACACAGAGTAGCAACATCGTCGATAGGTTCGTCTTCGATTGCGGTGGCTGCGCGTCCGCGTAATTTCGTAATTATTAATCGTACGAGGGTTCGTTCGGCGGAAGGGGAGACGATATCGCGTGCGCGTCGGCAAATTCGCGTAAATTGTAAAATAGGCATATTACTTCCGTCAAACGCGGGTACAATATTAACGGCTTCTTTTAATGTATATTCTAACGGTTCGTTTGCCGATGACGGAAAAGGTAGAGTTGACGCGGTTGACGTGGAAGGGGTCGCGGCAGGTAGTTGATTCATTCTTTCGATTTCGCGACGCGCGTTCTCTAATTCTTTACGTAATTTATCTTTCTCTCGTCGTTCGATTTCGAATTGATTTCTTTCTTTTTCTAGACTCTGGGCTTCTTCACGCAGACGGCGTTCACGGTCGGCCATTTGTTTTTGCATTGCGCGGAGTTCGTGTTCGGATAAGAGTTCGCTTGCAGACGCTTTTGAAGAGGAACGTAATTCTGGACCGGTCGACATGATGAAAACGTGAGTTTAATAACCGTAATACGAAAATAACGGAAGTATAAAATCGAGGGGCTGGACTGACGCTCTCGTATTGGCAGGCGCGACGCGTCGAAGAGTCGAGCGGAGTAGGGAGGTTGCGCGCGCAGCGGCTCGCTTCACGCGGCGGTCCGGCGGCCACTCAGCGCAGGTATTCGGTACGGCGGTTCGGTGATTCGTCCGTGGGACTGAATGGTTAGGAGGGGAGACGCTCGGAGTAGAACTATTGGCTGCGCATCAATGGCGGTCATAACCACGGCACTAATTCCACTTGTCACGAATTCGTTTTGATTTCGAATAAGGTGTTTAACACGTCACTTGGAAATTGACATACGGTGATTGCAATTATCCCACCGCTGCCACCAATTTGTTACGTCCCGGGTCGAGCTTCGCGTCGAGGGGCGAGTTATGCTAATACCGGAACTATTGTTGCAATCCTTTTTGGCCACGCGGTACGTACGCCCGTCGTCTGCCAGGGAGTCCGTATGTACTCGTGACGTATTACTTACCGAGGTGCTTCCTCTCGTTGTCTCCTTGTATCAATGTTCGTCTAGGATCGGCTGGATGGAGATCTTGTACGGAGTAGACACTCGCGGGTATATTAATCGGAACGAGTTTCCACTTGTATATAGTTACTCGCGACTGGATTACTACGGTACGATCGTGACAGATAGGTAAATAATAAGATCTCATTAACTTGCGTAATTGATATCGACGACCTCCGTGTCGCGCACGTCCCATGAGCAGGTAACAAGCAAGGGTATCAAATGCGTTAGCGTACCTCGTGCGGCTATGTCACGCACCACCAGGTACAACGCAGATCGCGGTCACTCGACTAGGTTGTAAAGTAACTCCGTGCGGCTATTTCTCGCACCACCGAGTTCAACGCGGTCGAGGGTTTATGACTACTATTATAGAAGGCTCGTAAGGACGATTATTGGATTAAGCTAATGCTATTAGATTCGTATCGGACAAGATATATATATTGAATGGAAGGTAATTAAGGAATATAATGCAAGTTAATTTAACGTGTATAATATAATTAAGATCAAAATACGAAGTGGTAATACAATTAATAATACAATGAATCGGAGTACAAATAGTAATATAATGAGTCGGTAATAAGAAGTAGTAATACAATGAATTGGAATAAGAAGTAGTAATATTTAGAATTAGTAAAGGGGCTCTAACCCTGGGCTTGGAAATAGTAACGCTTTGAGATGAGTCGCGAATGAAGGCTAAGAGCCGAATGAAGCCCGTAGCGCGAATGGCGCAGGAATGGCTCGATTGAGCGCAGGGGCGCGAATGGCGAATCGCTCCTGTCTCCAGGGCTTTATATAGTCCTTTCGACGTAGGAGGGGGAATGCTTGAATCATCGAAAAGGATGATTCAAGTTACAAATGTTTGGGTTTGCAGATTATTGGCGGATGTTTATAATGAATCGAATTGCGGCTTGAACAGAGGATGTTTACAATAACGAAGCGGTTTAAGGTGATGTTACAGTGGAATTTGGTGGGTTTATATTATGTCTAACGAATCGGCTTACTTCTAGGAATAATACGCATGACGGCTTATGGCTAAAAGGATATTGGATTACGTTCTAAGAAGAGTACATAATTGTCTTATAAGCTATGGTTATATAAAGGTATAGTATGTGTATAAATGTATAGTATAATATAATATGAGATAATATAATATAATAGTATAATATAATATAATAGTGTATATATGTATGTAATATATATGAACTTATTCACTAATTCAAACGGAGGACATCCGTCCGACGTCACAGCAAAAGCAGCGTTTTCTTGCACGAAACGCACGTTTTGCGTCAAAACTGTGCAAAAGCAGCGTTTTGGTGCACGAAACGCACGTTTTGCGTCAAAACTGTGCAAAAGCAGCGTTTTGGTGCACGAAACGCACGTTTTGCGTCAAAACTGTGCAAAAGCAGCGTTTTGGTGCACGAAACGCACGTTTTACGTCAAAACTGTGCAAAAGCAGCGTTTTGGGGCACGAAACGCACGTTTTGCGTCAAAACTGTGCAAAACAGCGTTTTTGGGCACGAAACGCACGTTTTGCGTCAAAACTGTGCAAAACAGCGTTTTGGGGCACGAAACGCACGTTTAGCGTCAAAACTGTGCAAAAGCAGCGTTTTGGGGCACGAAACGCACGTTTTGCGTCAAAACTGTGCAAAACAGCGTTTTTGGGCACGAAACGCACGTTTTGCGTCAAAACTGTGCAAAAGCAGCGTTTTGGTGCACGAAACGCACGTTTTGCGTCAAAACTGTGCAAAAGCAGCGTTTTGGTGCACGAAACGCACGTTTTGCGTCAAAACTGTGCAAAAGCAGCGTTTTGGTGCACGAAACGCACGTTTTGCGTCAAAACTGTGCAAAAGCAGCGTTTTGGGGCACGAAACGCACGTTTTGCGTCAAAACTGTGCAAAACAGCGTTTTTGGGCACGAAACGCACGTTTTGCGTCAAAACTGTGCAAAACAGCGTTTTGGGGCACGAAACGCACGTTTTGCGTCAAAACTGTGCAAAAGCAGCGTTTTCTTGCACGAAACGCACGTTTTGCGTCAAAACTGTGCAAAAGCAGCGTTTTGGTGCACGAAACGCACGTTTTGCGTCAAAACTGTGCAAAAGCAGCGTTTTGGGGCACGAAACGCACGTTTTGCGTCAAAACTGTGCAAAACAGCGTTTTTGGGCACGAAACGCACGTTTTGCGTCAAAACTGTGCAAAAGCAGCGTTTTGGTGCACGAAACGCACGTTTTGCGTCAAAACTGTGCAAAAGCAGCGTTTTGGTGCACGAAACGCACGTTTTGCGTCAAAACTGTGCAAAAGCAGCGTTTTGGTGCACGAAACGCACGTTTAGCGTCAAAACTGTGCAAAAGCAGCGTTTTGGTGCACGAAACGCACGTTTTGCGTCAAAACTGTGCAAAACAGCGTTTTGGGGCACGAAACGCACGTTTTCCGTCAAAACTGTGCAAAACAGCGTTTTGGGGCACGAAACGCACGTTTAGCGTCAAAACTGTGCAAAAGCAGCGTTTTGGTGCACGAAACGCACGTTTTGCGTCAAAACTGTGCAAAACAGCGTTTTGGGGCACGAAACGCACGTTTTCCGTCAAAACTGTGCAAAACAGCGTTTTGGGGCACGAAACGCACGTTTTGCGTCAAAACTGTGCAAAAGCAGCGTTTTGGGGCACGAAACGCACGTTTTGCGTCAAAACTGTGCAAAACAGCGTTTTGGGGCACGAAACGCACGTTTTGCGTCAAAACTGTGCAAAAGCAGCGTCTTCTTGCACGAAACGCACGTTTTGCGTCAAAACTGTGCAAAAGCAGCGTTTTGGTGCACGAAACGCACGTTTTGCGTCAAAACTGTGCAAAAGCAGCGTCTTGGGGCACGAAACGCACGTTTTGCGTCAAAACTGTGCAAAACAGCGTTTTTGGGCACGAAACGCACGTTTTGCGTCAAAACTGTGCAAAAGCAGCGTTTTGGTGCACGAAACGCACGTTTTGCGTCAAAACTGTGCAAAAGCAGCGTTTTGGTGCACGAAACGCACGTTTTGCGTCAAAACTGTGCAAAACAGCGTTTTGGTGCACGAAACGCACGTTTTGCGTCAAAACTGTGCAAAACAGCGTTTTGGGGCACGAAACGCACGTTTTGCGTCAAAACTGTGCAAAACAGCGTTTTGGGGCACGAATCGCACGTTTTGCGTCAAAACTGCGCAAAACAGCGTTTTGGGGCACGAAACGCACGTTTTGCGTCAAAACTGTGCAAAAGCAGCGTTTTGGTGCACGAAACGCACGTTTTGCGTCAAAACTGTGCAAAAGCAGCGTTTTCTTGCACGAAACGCACGTTTTGCGTCAAAACTGTGCAAAAGCAGCGTTTTGGTGCACGAAACGCACGTTTTGCGTCAAAACTGTGCAAAACAGCGTTTTGGGGCACGAAACGCACGTTTTGCGTCAAAACTGCGCAAAACAGCGTTTTGGGGCACGAAACGCACGTTTTGCGTCAAAACTGTGCAAAAGCAGCGTTTTGGTGCACGAAACGCACGTTTTGCGTCAAAACTGTGCAAAAGCAGCGTTTTGGTGCACGAAACGCACGTTTTACGTCAAAACTGTGCAAAAGCAGCGTTTTGGGGCACGAAACGCACGTTTTGCGTCAAAACTGTGCAAAACAGCGTTTTTGGGCACGAAACGCACGTTTTGCGTCAAAACTGTGCAAAACAGCGTTTTGGGGCACGAAACGCACGTTTAGCGTCAAAACTGTGCAAAAGCAGCGTTTTGGGGCACGAAACGCACGTTTTGCGTCAAAACTGTGCAAAACAGCGTTTTTGGGCACGAAACGCACGTTTTGCGTCAAAACTGTGCAAAAGCAGCGTTTTGGTGCACGAAACGCACGTTTTGCGTCAAAACTGTGCAAAAGCAGCGTTTTGGTGCACGAAACGCACGTTTTGCGTCAAAACTGTGCAAAACAGCGTTTTGGGGCACGAAACGCACGTTTTCCGTCAAAACTGTGCAAAACAGCGTTTTGGGGCACGAAACGCACGTTTTGCGTCAAAACTGTGCAAAAGCAGCGTTTTGGGGCACGAAACGCACGTTTTGCGTCAAAACTGTGCAAAACAGCGTTTTGGGGCACGAAACGCACGTTTTGCGTCAAAACTGTGCAAAAGCAGCGTCTTCTTGCACGAAACGCACGTTTTGCGTCAAAACTGTGCAAAAGCAGCGTTTTGGTGCACGAAACGCACGTTTTGCGTCAAAACTGTGCAAAAGCAGCGTCTTGGGGCACGAAACGCACGTTTTGCGTCAAAACTGTGCAAAACAGCGTTTTTGGGCACGAAACGCACGTTTTGCGTCAAAACTGTGCAAAAGCAGCGTTTTGGTGCACGAAACGCACGTTTTGCGTCAAAACTGTGCAAAAGCAGCGTTTTGGTGCACGAAACGCACGTTTTGCGTCAAAACTGTGCAAAACAGCGTTTTGGTGCACGAAACGCACGTTTTGCGTCAAAACTGTGCAAAACAGCGTTTTGGGGCACGAAACGCACGTTTTGCGTCAAAACTGTGCAAAACAGCGTTTTGGGGCACGAATCGCACGTTTTGCGTCAAAACTGCGCAAAACAGCGTTTTGGGGCACGAAACGCACGTTTTGCGTCAAAACTGTGCAAAAGCAGCGTTTTGGTGCACGAAACGCACGTTTTGCGTCAAAACTGTGCAAAAGCAGCGTTTTCTTGCACGAAACGCACGTTTTGCGTCAAAACTGTGCAAAAGCAGCGTTTTGGTGCACGAAACGCACGTTTTGCGTCAAAACTGTGCAAAACAGCGTTTTGGGGCACGAAACGCACGTTTTGCGTCAAAACTGCGCAAAACAGCGTTTTGGGGCACGAAACGCACGTTTTGCGTCAAAACTGTGCAAAAGCAGCGGTTTGGTGCACGAAACGCACGTTTTGCGTCAAAACTGTGCAAAAGCAGCGTTTTGGTGCACGAAACGCACGTTTTGCGTCAAAACTGTGCAAAAGCAGCGTTTTGGGGCACGAAACGCACGTTTTGCGTCAAAACTGTGCAAAACAGCGTTTTTGGGCACGAAACGCACGTTTTGCGTCAAAACTGTGCAAAACAGCGTTTTGGGGCACGAAACGCACGTTTTGCGTCAAAACTGTGCAAAAGCAGCGTTTTGGTGCACGAAACGCACGTTTAGCGTCAAAACTGTGCAAAAGCAGCGTTTTGGTGCACGAAACGCACGTTTTGCGTCAAAACTGTGCAAAACAGCGTTTTGGGGCACGAAACGCACGTTTTGCGTCAAAACTGTGCAAAAGCAGCGTTTTGGTGCACGAAACGCACGTTTTGCGTCAAAACTGTGCAAAAGCAGTGTTTTGGTGCACGAAACGCACGTTTTGCGTCAAAACTGTGCAAAAGCAGCGTTTTGGTGCACGAAACGCACGTTTTGCGTCAAAACTGTGCAAAACAGCGTTTTGGTGCACGAAACGCACGTTGAGCGTCAAAACTGTGCAATAGCAGCGTTTTGATGCACGAAACGCACGTTGAGCGTCAAAACTGTGCAAAAACAGCGTTTTGGTGCACGAAACGCACGTTTAGCGTCAAATCTGTGCAAAAGCAGCGTTTTGGTGCACGAAACGCACGTTGAGCGTCAAAACTGTGGAATAGCAGCGTTTTGATGCACGAAACGCACGTTTTGCGTCAAAACTGTGCAAAAGCAGCGTTTTGGTGCACGAAACGCACGTTTTGCGTCAAAACTGTGCAAAAGCAGCGTTTTGGTACACGAAACGCACGTTTAGAATCAAAACTGTGCAAAAGCAGCGTTATGGTGCACGAAACGCACGTATAGCGTCAAAACTGTGCAATAACAGCGTTTTCGCGCACGAAACGCACGTTTAGCGTCAAAACTGTGCAAAAGCAGTGTTTTGGTGCTCGAAACGCACGTTTAGCGTCAAAACTGTGCAAAAGCAGCGTTTTGGTGCACGAAACGCACGTTGAGCGTCAAAACTGTGCAATAGCAGCGTTTTGGTGCACGAAACGCACGTTTTGCGTCAAAACTGTGCAAAAGCAGAGTTTTGGTGCACGAAACGCACTTTTTGCGTCAAAACTGTGCAAAAGCAGCGTTTTGGTGCACGAAATGCACGTTTAGCGTCAAAACTATGCAAAAGCAGCGTTTTGGTGCTCGAAACGCACGTTTAGCGTCAAAACTGAGCAAATGCAGCGTTTTGGTGCTCGAAACGCACGTTTAGCGTCAAATGTGTGCAAAAGCAGCGTTTTGGTTCACGAAACGCACGTTTCGTTGCGAAAGCGGCATCTTGGTGCACGAAACGCACGTTTAGCGCCAAAACTGTGCAAATGCAGCGTTTTGGTGCACGAAACGCACGTTTAGCGTCAAAACTGTGGAATAGCAGCGTTTTGATGCACGAAACGCACGTTTTGCGTCAAAACTGTGCAAAAGCAGCGTTTTGGTGCACGAAACGCACGTTTAGCGTCAAATCTGTGCAAAAGCAGCGTTTTGGTGCACGAAATGCACGTGTTGTTGCAAAAGCGGCGTTTTGGTGCACGAAACGCACGTTTATCGTCAAAACTGTGCAAAAGCAGCGTTTTGGTGCACGAAACGCACGTTGAGCGTCAAACCTGTGCAATAGCAGCGTTTTGGTGCACGAAACGCACGTTTAGCGTCAAAACTGTGCAAAAGCAGCGTTTTGTTGCACGAATCGCACGTTTAGCGTCAAAACTGAGCAAAAGCAGCGTTTTGGTGCACGAAACGCACATTTCGTTGCAAAAGCGGCGTTTTGTTGCACGAAACGTACGTTTAGCGGCAAAACTGTGCAAAAGCAGCGTTTTGGTGCACGAAACGCACGTTTAGCGTCAAAACTGTGCAAAAGCAGCGTTTTGGTGCACGAAACGCACGTTTTGCGTCAAAACTGTGGAATAGCAGCGTTTTGATGCACGAAACGCACGTTTTGCGTCAAAACTGTGCAAAAGCAGCGTTTTGGTGCACGAAACGCACGTTTAGCGTCAAATCTGTGCAAAAGCAGCGTTTTGGTGCACGAAACGCACGTTGAGCGTCAAAACTGTGGAATAGCAGCGTTTTGATGCACGAAACGCACGTTTTGCGTCAAAACTGTGCAAAAGCAGCGTTTTGGTGCACGACACGCACGTTTAGCGTCAAAACTGTGCAAAAGCAGTGTTTTGGTGCACGAAACGCACCTTTCGTTGCAAAAGCGGCGTTTTGGTGCACGAAACGCACGTTTAGCGTCAAAACTGTGCAAAAGCAGCGTTTTGGTGCGCGAAACGCGCGTTTAGCGTCAGAACTGTGCAAAAGCAGCGTTTTGGTGCACGAAACGCACGTTTCGTTGCGAAAGCGGCGTTTTGGTGCACGAAACGCACGTTTAGCGTCAAAACTGTGCAAAAGCAGCATTTTGGTGCACGAAACGAACGTTTAGCGTCAAAACTGTGCAAAAGCAGCGTTTTGGTGCACGAAACGCACGTTTAGCGTCAAAACTGTACAAAACCAGCGTTTTGGTGCACGAAACGAACGTTGAGCGTCAAAACTGTGCAATAGCAGCGTTTTCGTGCACAAAACGCACGTTTAGCGTCAAAACTGAGCAAAATCAGCGTTTTGGAGCTCGAAACGCACGTTTCGTTGCAAAAGCGGCGTTTTGGTGCGCGAAACGCACGTTTTGCGTCAAAACTGTGCAAAAGCAGCGTTTTGGTGCACGAAACGGAGGTTTAGCCTCAAAACTGAGCAAATGCTGCGTTTTGGTGCACGAAAGGCACGTTTAGCGTCAAAACTGTAAAAAGCAGCGTTTTGGTGCACGAAACGCACGTTTAGCGTCAAAACTGTGCGAAAGCAGCGTTTTGGAGCTCGAAACGCACGTTTCGTTGCAAAAGCGGCGTTTTGGTGCACGAAACGCACGTTTAGCGTCAAAACTGTGCAAAAGCAGCGATTGGGTGCTCGAAACGCACGTTTAGCCTCAAAACTGTGCAAAAGCAGCGTTTTGGTGCACGAAACGCACGTTGAGCGTCAAAACTGTGGAATAGCAGCGTTTTGGTGCACGAAACGCACGTTTTGTGTCAAAACTGTGCAAAAGCAGCGTTTTGGTGCTCGAAACGCACGTTTAGCGTCAAATGTGTGCAAAAGCAGCGTTTTGGTGCACGAAACGCACGTTTCGTTGCGAAAGCGGCATCTTGGTGCACGAAACGCACGTTTAGCGTCAAAACTGTGCAAAAGCAGCGTTTTGGTGCACGAAACGCACCTTTCGTTGCAAAAGCGGCGTTTTGGTGCACGAAACGCACGTTTAGCGTCAAAACTGTGCAAAAGCAGCGTTTTGGTGTACGAAACGCACGTTTAGAATCAAAACTGTGCAAAAGCAGCGTTATGGTGCACGAAACGCACGTTTAGCGTCAAAACTGTGCAATAGCAGCGTTTTCGTGCACGAAACGCACGTTTACCGTCAAAACTGAGCAAATGCAGCGTTTTGGTGTACGAAACGCACGTTTAGCGTCAAAACTGTGCAAAAGCAGCGTTTTGGTGCTCGAAACGCACGTTTCGCTGCTAATGCGGCGTTTTGTTGCACGAAACGCACGTTTAGCGTCAAAACTGTGCAAAAGCAGCGTTTTGGTGCACGAAACGCACGTTTTGCGTCAAAACTGAGCAAATGCAGCGTTTTGGTGCACGAAACGCACGGTTAGCGTCAAAACTGTGCAAAAGCAGCGTTTTGGTGCTCGAAACGCACGTTTCGCTGCTAAAGCGGCGTTTTGTTGCACGAAACGCACCTTTAGCGTCAAAACTGTGCAAAAGCAGCGTTTTGGTGCACGAAACGCACATTTCGTTGCAAAAGCGGCGTTTTGTTGCACGAAACGCACGTTTAGCGTCAAAACTGTGCAAAAGCAGCGTTTTGGTGCACGAAACGCATGTTTTGCTTCAAAACTGTGCAAAAGCAGCGTTTTGGTGCACGAAACGGACGTTTAGCGTTAAAACTGAGCAAATGCAGCGTTTTGGTGCACGAAACGCACGTTTAGCGTCAAAACTGTGCAAAAGCAGCGTTTTGGTGCACGAAACGCACGTTTAGCGTCAGAACTGTGCAAAAGCAGCGTTTTGGTGCACGAAACTCACGCTTCGTTGCGAAAGCGGCGTTTTGGTGCACGAAACGCACGTTTAGCGGCAAAACTGTGCAAAAGCAGCGTTTTGGTGCACGAAACGCACGTTTAGCGTCAAAACTGTGCAATAGCAGCGTTTTCGTGCACGAAACGCACGTTTAGCGTCAAAACTGTGCAAAAGCAGCGTTTTGGAGCTCGAAACGCACGTTTACCGTCAAAACTGTGCAAAAGCAGCGTTTTGGTGCACGAAACGCACGTTTAGAATCAAAACTGTGCAAAAGCAGCGTTATGGTGCACGAAACGCACGTTTAGCGTCAAAACTGTGCAATAGCAGCGTTTTCGTGCACGAAACGCACGTTTAGAATCAAAACTGTGCAAAAGCAGCGTTATGGTGCACGAAACGCACGTTTAACGTCAAAACTGTGCAATAGCAGCGTTTTGGTGCACGAAACGCACGTTTAGCGTCAAAACTGTGCAAAAGCAGCGTTTTGGTGCTCGAAACGCACGTTTCGCTGCTAAAGCGGCGTTTTGTTGCACGAAACGCACCTTTAGCGTCAAAACTGTGCAAAAGCAGCGTTTTGGTGCACGAAACGCACATTTCGTTGCAAAAGCGGCGTTTTGTTGCATGAAACGTACGTTTAGCGGCAAAACTGTGCAAAAGCAGCGTTTTGGTGCACGAAACGCCCGTTTAGCGTCAAAACTGTGCAAAAGCAGCGTTTTGGTGCACGAAACGCACGTTTAGAATAAAAACTGTGCAAAAGCAGCGTTATGGTGCACGAAACGCACGTTTAGCGTCAAAACTGTGCAATAGCAGCGTTTTGGTGCACGAAACGCACGTTTAGCGTCAAAACTGTGCAAAAGCAGCGTTTTGGTGCTCGAAACGCACGTTTCGCTGCTAAAGCGGCGTTTTGTTGCACGAAACGCACCTTTAGCGTGAAAACTGTGCAAAAGCAGCGTTTTGGTGCACGAAACGCATGTTTTGCGTCAAAACTGTGCAAAAGCAGCGTTTTGGTGCACGAAACGGACGTTTAGCGTCAAAACTGAGCAAATGCAGCGTTTTGGTGCACGAAACGCACGTTTAGCGTCAAAACTGTGCAAAAGCAGCGCTTTGGTGCACGAAACGCACATTTCGTTGCAAAAGCGGCATTTTGTTGCATGAAACGTACGTATAGCGGCAAAACTGTGCAAAAGCAGCGTTTTGGTGCACGAAACGCACGTTTAGCGTCAAAAATGTGCAAAAGCAGCGTTTGGGTGCACGAAACGCACGTTTAGCCTCAAATCTGTGCAAAAGCAGCGTTTTGGTGCACGAAACGCACGTTGAGCGTCAAAACTGTGGAATAGCAGCGTTCTGGTGCACGAAACGCACGTTTTGCGTCAAAACTGTGCAAAAGCAGCGTTTTGGTGCACGAAACGCACGTTTCGTTGCGAAAGCGGCATCTTGGTGCACGAAACGCACGTTTAGCGTCAAAACTGTGCAAAAGCAGCGTTTTGTTGCACGAAACGCACGTTAAGCGTCAAAACTGTACAAAAGCAGCGTTTTGGTGCACGAAACGCACGTTTAGAATCAAAACTGTGCAAAAGCAGCGTTATGGTGCACGAAACGCACGTTTAGCTTCAAAACTGTGCAAAAGCAGCGTTTTGGAGCTCGAAACGCACGTTTAGCGTCAAAACTGTGCAAAAGCAGCGTTTTGGTGCACGAAACGCACGTTTAGTGTCAAAACTGTGCAAAAGCAGCGTTTTGGTGCACGAAACGCACCTTTCGTTGCAAAAGCGGCGTTTTGGTGCACGAAACGCACGTTTAGCGTCAAAACTGTGCAAAAGCAGCGTTTTGGTGCACGAAACGCACCTTTCGTTGCAAAAGCGGCGTTTTGGCGCACGAAACGCACGTTTTGCGTCAAAACTGAGCAAATGCAGCGTTTTGGTGTACGAAACGCACGGTTAGCGTCAACTCTGTGCAAAAGCAGCGTTTTGGTGCTCGAAACGCACGTTTCGCTGCTAAAGCGGCGTTTTGTTGCACGAAACGCACGTTTAGCCTCAAAACTGTGCAAAAGCAGCGTTTTGGTGCACGAAACGCACATTGAGCGTCAAAACTGTGGAATAGCAGCGTTTTGGTGCACGAAACGCACGTTTTGCGTCAAAACTGTGCAAAAGCAACGTTTTGGTGCACGAAACGCACGTTTTGTGTCAAAACTGTGCAAAAGCAGCGTTTTGGTGCTCGAAACGCACGTTTAGCGTCAAATGTGTGCAAAAGCAGCGTTTTGGTGCACGAAACTCACGTTTCGTTGCGAAAGCGGCATCTTGGTGCACGAAACGCACGTTTAGCGTCAAAACTGTGCAAAAGCAGCGTTTTGGTGCACGAAACGCACCTTTCGTTGCAAAAGCGGCGTTTTGGTGCACGAAACGCACGATTAGCGTCAAAACTGTGCAAAAGCAGCGTTTTGGTGCACGAAACGCACGTTTAGAATCAAAACTGTGCAAAAGCAGCGTTATGGTGCACGAAACGCACGTTTAGCGTCAAAACTGTGCAATAGCAGCGTTTTCGTGCACGAAACGCACGTTTAGCGTCAAAACTGTGCAAAAGCAGCGTTTTGGAGCTCGAAACGCACGTTTAGCGTCAAAACTGTGCAAAAGCAGCGTTTTGGAGCTCGAAACGCACGTTTACCGTCAAAACTGAGCAAATGCAGCGTTTTGGTGTACGAAACGCACGTTTAGCGTCAAAACTGTGCAAAAGCAGCGTTTTGGTGCTCGAAACGCACGTTTCGCTGCTAATGCGGCGTTTTGTTGCACGAAACGCACGTTTAGCGTCAAAACTGTGCAAAAGCAGCGTTTTGGTGCACGAAACGCACGTTTCGCGTCAAAACTGAGCAAATGCAGCGTTTTGGTGTACGAAACGCACGGTTAGCGTCAAAACTGTGCAAAAGCAGCGTTTTGGTGCTCGAAACGCACGTTTCGCTGCTAAAGCGGCGTTTTGTTGCACGAAACGCACCTTTAGCGTCAAAACTGTGCAAAAGCAGCGTTTTGGTGCACGAAACGCACATTTCGTTGCAAAAGCGGCGTTTTGTTGCACGAAACGCACGTTTAGCGTCAAAACTGTGCAAAAGCAGCGTTTTGGTGCACGAAACGCATGTTTTGCTTCAAAACTGTGCAAAAGCAGCGTTTTGGTGCACGAAACGGACGTTTAGCGTCAAAACTGAGCAAATGCAGCGTTTTGGTGCACGAAACGCACGTTTAGCGTCAAAACTGTGCAAAAGCAGCGTTTTGGTGCACGAAACGCACCTTTCGTTGCAAAAGCGGCGTTTTGGTGCACGAAACGCACGTTTAGCGTCAAAACTGTGCAAAAGCAGCGTTTTGGTGCACGAAACGCACCTTTCGTTGCAAAAGCGGCGTTTTGGTGCACGAAACGCACGTTTAGCGTCAAAACTGTGCAAAAGCAGCGTTTTGGTGCACGAAACGCACGTTTAGAATCAAAACTGTGCAAAAGCAGCGTTATGGTGCACGAAACGCACGTTTAGCGTCAAAACTGTGCAATAGCAGCGTTTTCGTGCACGAAACGCACGTTTAGCGTCAAAACTGTGCAAAAGCAGCGTTTTCGAGCTCGAAACGCACGTTTAGCGTCAAAACTGTGCAAAAGCAGCGTTTTGGTGCACGAAACGCACCTTTCGTTGCAAAAGCGGCGTTTTGGTGCACGAAACGCACGTTTAGCGTCAAAACTGTGCAAAAGCAGCGTTTTGGTGCACGAAACGCACCTTTCGTTGCAAAAGCGGCGTTTTGGTGCACGAAACGCACGTTTAGCGTCAAAACTGTGCAAAAGCAGCGTTTTGGTGCACGAAACGCACGTTTAGCGTCAGAACTGTGCAAAAGCAGCGTTTTGGTGCACGAAACTCACGCTTCGTTGCGAAAGCGGCGTTTTGGTGCACGAAACGCACGTTTAGCGGCAAAACTGTGCAAAAGCAGCGTTTTGGTGCACGAAACGCACGTTCAGCGTCAAAACTGTGCAATAGCAGCGTTTTCGTGCACGAAACGCACGTTTAGCGTCAAAACTGTGCAAAAGCAGCGTTTTGGAGCTCGAAACGCACGTTTACCGTCAAAACTGTGCAAAAGCAGCGTTTTGGTGCACGAAACGCACGTTTTGCGTCAAAACTGAGCAAATGCAGCGTTTTGGTGTACGAAACGCACGTTTAGCGTCAAAACTGTGCAAAAGCAGCGTTTTGGTGCTCGAAACGCACGTTTCGCTGCTGAAGCGGCGTTTTGTTGCACGAAACGCACCTTTAGCGTCAAAACTGTGCAAAAGTAGCGTTTTGGTGCACGAAACGCACATTTCGTTGCAAAAGCGGCGTTTTGTTGCACGAAACGCGCGTTTAGCGTCAAAACTGTGCAATAGCAGCGTTTTCGTGCACGAAACGCACGTTTAGCTTCACAACTGTGCAAAAGCAGCGTTTTGGAGCTCGAAACGCACGTTTAGCGTCAAAACTGTGCAAAAGCAGCGTTTTGGTGCACGAAACGCACGTTTTGCGTCAAAACTGTGCAAAAGCAGCGTTTCGGTGCTCGAAACGCACGTTTAGCGTCAAATGTGTGCAAAAGCAGCGTTTTGGTGCACGAAACGCACGTTTCGTTGCGAAAGCGGCATCTTGGTGCACGAAACGCACGTTTAGCGTCAAAACTGTGCAAAAGCAGCGTTTTGGTGCACGAAACGCACGTTTAGCGTCAAAACTGTGCAAAAGCAGCGTTTTGGTGCACGAAACGCACGTTTAGAATCAAAACTGTGCAAAAGCAGCGTTATGGTGCACGAAACGCACGTTTAGCGTCAAAACTGTGCAATAGCAGCGTTTTCGTGCACGAAACGCACGTTTAGCTTCACAACTGTGCAAAAGCAGCGTTTTGGAGCTCGAAACGCACGTTTAGCGTCAAAACTGTGCAAAAGCAGCGTTTTATTGCACGAAACGCACCTTTCGTTGCAAAAGCGGCGTTTTGGTGCACGAAACGCTCGTTTAGCGTCAAAACTGTGCAAAAGCAGCGTTTTGGTGCACGAAACGCACCTTTCGTTGCAAAAGCGGCGTTTTGGTGCACGAAACGCACGGTTAGCGTCAAAACTGTGCAAAAGCAGCGTTTTGGTGCACGAAACGCCCGTTTAGCGTCAAAACTGTGCAAAAGCAGCGTTTTGGTGCACGAAACGCACGTTTAGAATCAAAACTGTGCAAAAGCAGCGTTATGGTGCACGAAACGCACGTTTAGCGGCAAAACTGTGCAAAAGCAGCGTTTTGGTGCACGAAACGCCCGTTTAGCGTCAAAACTGTGCAAAAGCAGCGTTTTGGTGCACGAAACGCACGTTTAGAATAAAAACTGTGCAAAAGCAGCGTTATGGTGCACGAAACGCACGTTTAGCGTCAAAACTGTGCAATAGCAGCGTTTTGGTGCACGAAACGCACGTTTAGCGTCAAAACTGTGCAAAAGCAGCGTTTTGGTGCTCGAAACGCACGTTTCGCTGCTAAAGCGGCGTTTTGTTGCACGAAACGCACCTTTAGCGTCAAAACTGTGCAAAAGCAGCGTTTTGGTGCACGAAACGCATGTTTTGCGTCAAAACTGTGCAAAAGCAGCGTTTTGGTGCACGAAACGGACGTTTAGCGTCAAAACTGAGCAAATGCAGCGTTTTGGTGCACGAAACGCACGTTTAGCGTCAAAACTGTGCAAAAGCAGCGCTTTGGTGCACGAAACGCACATTTCGTTGCAAAAGCGGCATTTTGTTGCATGAAACGTACGTATAGCGGCAAAACTGTGCAAAAGCAGCGTTTTGGTGCACGAAACGCACGTTTAGCGTCAAAAATGTGCAAAAGCAGCGTTTGGGTGCACGAAACGCACGTTTAGCCTCAAATCTGTGCAAAAGCAGCGTTTTGGTGCACGAAACGCACGTTGAGCGTCAAAACTGTGGAATAGCAGCGTTCTGGTGCACGAAACGCACGTTTTGCGTCAAAACTGTGCAAAAGCAGCGTTTTGGTGCACGAAACGCACGTTTCGTTGCGAAAGCGGCATCTTGGTGCACGAAACGCACGTTTAGCGTCAAAACTGTGCAAAAGCAGCGTTTTGTTGCACGAAACGCACGTTAAGCGTCAAAACTGTACAAAAGCAGCGTTTTGGTGCACGAAACGCACGTTTAGAATCAAAACTGTGCAAAAGCAGCGTTATGGTGCACGAAACGCACGTTTAGCTTCAAAACTGTGCAAAAGCAGCGTTTTGGAGCTCGAAACGCACGTTTAGCGTCAAAACTGTGCAAAAGCAGCGTTTTGGTGCACGAAACGCACGTTTAGTGTCAAAACTGTGCAAAAGCAGCGTTTTGGTGCACGAAACGCACCTTTCGTTGCAAAAGCGGCGTTTTGGTGCACGAAACGCACGTTTAGCGTCAAAACTGTGCAAAAGCAGCGTTTTGGTGCACGAAACGCACCTTTCGTTGCAAAAGCGGCGTTTTGGCGCACGAAACGCACGTTTTGCGTCAAAACTGTGCAAAAGCAGCGTTTTGGTGCACGAAACGCACGTTTTGCGTCAAAACTGTGCAAAAGCAGCGTTTTGGTGCACGAAACGCACGTTGAGCGTCAAAACTGTGCAAAAGCAGCGTTTTGGTGCACGAAACGCACGTTGAGCGTCAAAACCGTGCAATAGCAGCGTTTTGATGCACGAAACGCACGTTGAGCGTCAAAACTGTGCAAAAGCAGCGTTTTGGTGCACGAAACGCACGTTGAGCGTCAACACTGTGCAAAAGCAGCGTTTTGGAGCTCGAAACGCACGTTTACCGTCAAAACTGAGCAAATGCAGCGTTTTGGTGTACGAAACGCACGTTTAGCGTCAAAACTGTGCAAAAGCAGCGTTTTGGTGCTCGAAACGCACGTTTCGCTGCTAAAGCGGCGTTTTGTTGCACGAAACGCACGTTTAGCGTCAAAACTGTGCAAAAGCAGCGTTTTGGTGCACGAAACGCACGTTTTGCGTCAAAACTGAGCAAATGCAGCGTTTTGGTGTACGAAACGCACGGTTAGCGTCAAAGCTGTGCAAAAGCAGCGTTTTGGTGCTCGAAACGCACGTTTCGCTGCTAAAGCGGCGTTTTGTTGCACGAAACGCACGTTTAGCCTCAAAACTGTGCAAAAGCAGCGTTTTGGTGCACGAAACGCACATTGAGCGTCAAAACTGTGGAATAGCAGCGTTTTGGTGCACGAAACGCACGTTTTGCGTCAAAACTGTGCAAAAGCAACGTTTTGGTGCACGAAACGCACGTTTTGTGTCAAAACTGTGCAAAAGCAGCGTTTTGGTGCTCGAAACGCACGTTTAGCGTCAAATGTGTGCAAAAGCAGCGTTTTGGTGCACGAAACTCACGTTTCGTTGCGAAAGCGGCATCTTGGTGCACGAAACGCACGTTTAGCGTCAAAACTGTGCAAAAGCAGCGTTTTGGTGCACGAAACGCACCTTTCGTTGCAAAAGCGGCGTTTTGGTGCACGAAACGCACGATTAGCGTCAAAACTGTGCAAAAGCAGCGTTTTGGTGCACGAAACGCACGTTTAGAATCAAAACTGTGCAAAAGCAGCGTTATGGTGCACGAAACGCACGTTTAGCGTCAAAACTGTGCAATAGCAGCGTTTTCGTGCACGAAACGCACGTTTAGCGTCAAAACTGTGCAAAAGCAGCGTTTTGGAGCTCGAAACGCACGTTTAGCGTCAAAACTGTGCAAAAGCAGCGTTTTGGAGCTCGAAACGCACGTTTAGCGTCAAAACTGTGCAAAAGCAGCGTTTTGGTGCACGAAACGCACGTTTTGCGTCAAAACTGTGCAAAAGCAGCGTTTCGGTGCTCGAAACGCACGTTTAGCGTCAAATGTGTGCAAAAGCAGCGTTTTGGTGCACGAAACGCACGTTTCGTTGCGAAAGCGGCATCTTGGTGCACGAAACGCACGTTTAGCGTCAAAACTGTGCAAAAGCAGCGTTTTGGTGCACGAAACGCACGTTTAGCGTCAAAACTGTGCAAAAGCAGCGTTTTGGTGCACGAAACGCACGTTTAGAATCAAAACTGTGCAAAAGCAGCGTTATGGTGCACGAAACGCACGTTTAGCGTCAAAACTGTGCAATAGCAGCGTTTTCGTGCACGAAACGCACGTTTAGCTTCACAACTGTGCAAAAGCAGCGTTTTGGAGCTCGAAACGCACGTTTAGCGTCAAAACTGTGCAAAAGCAGCGTTTTATTGCACGAAACGCACCTTTCGTTGCAAAAGCGGCGTTTTGGTGCACGAAACGCTCGTTTAGCGTCAAAACTGTGCAAAAGCAGCGTTTTGGTGCACGAAACGCACCTTTCGTTGCAAAAGCGGCGTTTTGGTGCACGAAACGCACGGTTAGCGTCAAAACTGTGCAAAAGCAGCGTTTTGGTGCACGAAACGCCCGTTTAGCGTCAAAACTGTGCAAAAGCAGCGTTTTGGTGCACGAAACGCACGTTTAGAATCAAAACTGTGCAAAAGCAGCGTTATGGTGCACGAAACGCACGTTTAGCGGCAAAACTGTGCAAAAGCAGCGTTTTGGTGCACGAAACGCCCGTTTAGCGTCAAAACTGTGCAAAAGCAGCGTTTTGGTGCACGAAACGCACGTTTAGAATAAAAACTGTGCAAAAGCAGCGTTATGGTGCACGAAACGCACGTTTAGCGTCAAAACTGTGCAATAGCAGCGTTTTGGTGCACGAAACGCACGTTTAGCGTCAAAACTGTGCAAAAGCAGCGTTTTGGTGCTCGAAACGCACGTTTCGCTGCTAAAGCGGCGTTTTGTTGCACGAAACGCACCTTTAGCGTCAAAACTGTGCAAAAGCAGCGTTTTGGTGCACGAAACGCATGTTTTGCGTCAAAACTGTGCAAAAGCAGCGTTTTGGTGCACGAAACGGACGTTTAGCGTCAAAACTGAGCAAATGCAGCGTTTTGGTGCACGAAACGCACGTTTAGCGTCAAAACTGTGCAAAAGCAGCGCTTTGGTGCACGAAACGCACATTTCGTTGCAAAAGCGGCATTTTGTTGCATGAAACGTACGTATAGCGGCAAAACTGTGCAAAAGCAGCGTTTTGGTGCACGAAACGCACGTTTAGCGTCAAAAATGTGCAAAAGCAGCGTTTGGGTGCACGAAACGCACGTTTAGCCTCAAATCTGTGCAAAAGCAGCGTTTTGGTGCACGAAACGCACGTTGAGCGTCAAAACTGTGGAATAGCAGCGTTCTGGTGCACGAAACGCACGTTTTGCGTCAAAACTGTGCAAAAGCAGCGTTTTGGAGCTCGAAACGCACGTTTAGCGTCAAAACTGTGCAAAAGCAGCGTTTTGGTGCACGAAACGCACGTTTTGCGTCAAAACTGTGCAAAAGCAGCGTTTCGGTGCTCGAAACGCACGTTTAGCGTCAAATGTGTGCAAAAGCAGCGTTTTGGTGCACGAAACGCACGTTTCGTTGCGAAAGCGGCATCTTGGTGCACGAAACGCACGTTTAGCGTCAAAACTGTGCAAAAGCAGCGTTTTGGTGCACGAAACGCACGTTTAGCGTCAAAACTGTGCAAAAGCAGCGTTTTGGTGCACGAAACGCACGTTTAGAATCAAAACTGTGCAAAAGCAGCGTTATGGTGCACGAAACGCACGTTTAGCGTCAAAACTGTGCAATAGCAGCGTTTTCGTGCACGAAACGCACGTTTAGCTTCACAACTGTGCAAAAGCAGCGTTTTGGAGCTCGAAACGCACGTTTAGCGTCAAAACTGTGCAAAAGCAGCGTTTTATTGCACGAAACGCACCTTTCGTTGCAAAAGCGGCGTTTTGGTGCACGAAACGCTCGTTTAGCGTCAAAACTGTGCAAAAGCAGCGTTTTGGTGCACGAAACGCACCTTTCGTTGCAAAAGCGGCGTTTTGGTGCACGAAACGCACGGTTAGCGTCAAAACTGTGCAAAAGCAGCGTTTTGGTGCACGAAACGCCCGTTTAGCGTCAAAACTGTGCAAAAGCAGCGTTTTGGTGCACGAAACGCACGTTTAGAATCAAAACTGTGCAAAAGCAGCGTTATGGTGCACGAAACGCACGTTTAGCGGCAAAACTGTGCAAAAGCAGCGTTTTGGTGCACGAAACGCCCGTTAAGCGTCAAAACTGTGCAAAAGCAGCGTTTTGGTGCACGAAACGCACGTTTAGAATAAAAACTGTGCAAAAGCAGCGTTATGGTGCACGAAACGCACGTTTAGCGTCAAAACTGTGCAATAGCAGCGTTTTGGTGCACGAAACGCACGTTTAGCGTCAAAACTGTGCAAAAGCAGCGTTTTGGTGCTCGAAACGCACGTTTCGCTGCTAAAGCGGCGTTTTGTTGCACGAAACGCACCTTTAGCGTCAAAACTGTGCAAAAGCAGCGTTTTGGTGCACGAAACGCATGTTTTGCGTCAAAACTGTGCAAAAGCAGCGTTTTGGTGCACGAAACGGACGTTTAGCGTCAAAACTGAGCAAATGCAGCGTTTTGGTGCACGAAACGCACGTTTAGCGTCAAAACTGTGCAAAAGCAGCGCTTTGGTGCACGAAACGCACATTTCGTTGCAAAAGCGGCATTTTGTTGCATGAAACGTACGTATAGCGGCAAAACTGTGCAAAAGCAGCGTTTTGGTGCACGAAACGCACGTTTAGCGTCAAAAATGTGCAAAAGCAGCGTTTGGGTGCACGAAACGCACGTTTAGCCTCAAATCTGTGCAAAAGCAGCGTTTTGGTGCACGAAACGCACGTTGAGCGTCAAAACTGTGGAATAGCAGCGTTCTGGTGCACGAAACGCACGTTTTGCGTCAAAACTGTGCAAAAGCAGCGTTTTGGTGCACGAAACGCACGTTTCGTTGCGAAAGCGGCATCTTGGTGCACGAAACGCACGTTTAGCGTCAAAACTGTGCAAAAGCAGCGTTTTGTTGCACGAAACGCACGTTAAGCGTCAAAACTGTACAAAAGCAGCGTTTTGGTGCACGAAACGCACGTTTAGAATCAAAACTGTGCAAAAGCAGCGTTATGGTGCACGAAACGCACGTTTAGCTTCAAAACTGTGCAAAAGCAGCGTTTTGGAGCTCGAAACGCACGTTTAGCGTCAAAACTGTGCAAAAGCAGCGTTTTGGTGCACGAAACGCACGTTTAGTGTCAAAACTGTGCAAAAGCAGCGTTTTGGTGCACGAAACGCACCTTTCGTTGCAAAAGCGGCGTTTTGGTGCACGAAACGCACGTTTAGCGTCAAAACTGTGCAAAAGCAGCGTTTTGGTGCACGAAACGCACCTTTCGTTGCAAAAGCGGCGTTTTGGCGCACGAAACGCACGTTTTGCGTCAAAACTGTGCAAAAGCAGCGTTTTGGTGCACGAAACGCACGTTTTGCGTCAAAACTGTGCAAAAGCAGCGTTTTGGTGCACGAAACGCACGTTGAGCGTCAAAACTGTGCAAAAGCAGCGTTTTGGTGCACGAAACGCACGTTGAGCGTCAAAACTGTGCAATAGCAGCGTTTTGATGCACGAAACGCACGTTGAGCGTCAAAACTGTGCAAAAGCAGCGTTTTGGTGCACGAAACGCACGTTGAGCGTCAACACTGCGCAAAAGCAGCGTTTTGGAGCTCGAAACGCACGTTTACCGTCAAAACTGAGCAAATGCAGCGTTTTGGTGTACGAAACGCACGTTTAGCGTCAAAACTGTGCAAAAGCAGCGTTTTGGTGCTCGAAACGCACGTTTCGCTGCTAAAGCGGCGTTTTGTTGCACGAAACGCACGTTTAGCGTCAAAACTGTGCAAAAGCAGCGTTTTGGTGCACGAAACGCACGTTTTGCGTCAAAACTGAGCAAATGCAGCGTTTTGGTGTACGAAACGCACGGTTAGCGTCAAAGCTGTGCAAAAGCAGCGTTTTGGTGCTCGAAACGCACGTTTCGCTGCTAAAGCGGCGTTTTGTTGCACGAAACGCACGTTTAGCCTCAAAACTGTGCAAAAGCAGCGTTTTGGTGCACGAAACGCACATTGAGCGTCAAAACTGTGGAATAGCAGCGTTTTGGTGCACGAAACGCACGTTTTGCGTCAAAACTGTGCAAAAGCAACGTTTTGGTGCACGAAACGCACGTTTTGTGTCAAAACTGTGCAAAAGCAGCGTTTTGGTGCTCGAAACGCACGTTTAGCGTCAAATGTGTGCAAAAGCAGCGTTTTGGTGCACGAAACTCACGTTTCGTTGCGAAAGCGGCATCTTGGTGCACGAAACGCACGTTTAGCGTCAAAACTGTGCAAAAGCAGCGTTTTGGTGCACGAAACGCACCTTTCGTTGCAAAAGCGGCGTTTTGGTGCACGAAACGCACGATTAGCGTCAAAACTGTGCAAAAGCAGCGTTTTGGTGCACGAAACGCACGTTTAGAATCAAAACTGTGCAAAAGCAGCGTTATGGTGCACGAAACGCACGTTTAGCGTCAAAACTGTGCAATAGCAGCGTTTTCGTGCACGAAACGCACGTTTAGCGTCAAAACTGTGCAAAAGCAGCGTTTTGGAGCTCGAAACGCACGTTTAGCGTCAAAACTGTGCAAAAGCAGCGTTTTGGAGCTCGAAACGCACGTTTACCGTCAAAACTGAGCAAATGCAGCGTTTTGGTGTACGAAACGCACGTTTAGCGTCAAAACTGTGCAAAAGCAGCGTTTTGGTGCTCGAAACGCACGTTTCGCTGCTAATGCGGCGTTTTGTTGCACGAAACGCACGTTTAGCGTCAAAACTGTGCAAAAGCAGCGTTTTGGTGCACGAAACGCACGTTTCGCGTCAAAACTGAGCAAATGCAGCGTTTTGGTGTACGAAACGCACGGTTAGCGTCAAAACTGTGCAAAAGCAGCGTTTTGGTGCTCGAAACGCACGTTTCGCTGCTAAAGCGGCGTTTTGTTGCACGAAACGCACCTTTAGCGTCAAAACTGTGCAAAAGCAGCGTTTTGGTGCACGAAACGCACATTTCGTTGCAAAAGCGGCGTTTTGTTGCACGAAACGCACGTTTAGCGTCAAAACTGTGCAAAAGCAGCGTTTTGGTGCACGAAACGCATGTTTTGCTTCAAAACTGTGCAAAAGCAGCGTTTTGGTGCACGAAACGGACGTTTAGCGTCAAAACTGAGCAAATGCAGCGTTTTGGTGCACGAAACGCACGTTTAGCGTCAAAACTGTGCAAAAGCAGCGTTTTGGTGCACGAAACGCACCTTTCGTTGCAAAAGCGGCGTTTTGGTGCACGAAACGCACGTTTAGCGTCAAAACTGTGCAAAAGCAGCGTTTTGGTGCACGAAACGCACCTTTCGTTGCAAAAGCGGCGTTTTGGTGCACGAAACGCACGTTTAGCGTCAAAACTGTGCAAAAGCAGCGTTTTGGTGCACGAAACGCACGTTTAGAATCAAAACTGTGCAAAAGCAGCGTTATGGTGCACGAAACGCACGTTTAGCGTCAAAACTGTGCAATAGCAGCGTTTTCGTGCACGAAACGCACGTTTAGCGTCAAAACTGTGCAAAAGCAGCGTTTTCGAGCTCGAAACGCACGTTTAGCGTCAAAACTGTGCAAAAGCAGCGTTTTGGTGCACGAAACGCACCTTTCGTTGCAAAAGCGGCGTTTTGGTGCACGAAACGCACGTTTAGCGTCAAAACTGTGCAAAAGCAGCGTTTTGGTGCACGAAACGCACCTTTCGTTGCAAAAGCGGCGTTTTGGTGCACGAAACGCACGTTTAGCGTCAAAACTGTGCAAAAGCAGCGTTTTGGTGCACGAAACGCACGTTTAGCGTCAGAACTGTGCAAAAGCAGCGTTTTGGTGCACGAAACTCACGCTTCGTTGCGAAAGCGGCGTTTTGGTGCACGAAACGCACGTTTAGCGGCAAAACTGTGCAAAAGCAGCGTTTTGGTGCACGAAACGCACGTTCAGCGTCAAAACTGTGCAATAGCAGCGTTTTCGTGCACGAAACGCACGTTTAGCGTCAAAACTGTGCAAAAGCAGCGTTTTGGAGCTCGAAACGCACGTTTACCGTCAAAACTGTGCAAAAGCAGCGTTTTGGTGCACGAAACGCACGTTTTGCGTCAAAACTGAGCAAATGCAGCGTTTTGGTGTACGAAACGCACGTTTAGCGTCAAACCTGTGCAAAAGCAGCGTTTTGGTGCTCGAAACGCACGTTTCGCTGCTGAAGCGGCGTTTTGTTGCCCGAAACGCACCTTTAGCGTCAAAACTGTGCAAAAGTAGCGTTTTGGTGCACGAAACGCACATTTCGTTGCAAAAGCGGCGTTTTGTTGCACGAAACGCGCGTTTAGCGTCAAAACTGTGCAATAGCAGCGTTTTCGTGCACGAAACGCACGTTTAGCTTCACAACTGTGCAAAAGCAGCGTTTTGGAGCTCGAAACGCACGTTTAGCGTCAAAACTGTGCAAAAGCAGCGTTTTGGTGCACGAAACGCACGTTTTGCGTCAAAACTGTGCAAAAGCAGCGTTTCGGTGCTCGAAACGCACGTTTAGCGTCAAATGTGTGCAAAAGCAGCGTTTTGGTGCACGAAACGCACGTTTCGTTGCGAAAGCGGCATCTTGGTGCACGAAACGCACGTTTAGCGTCAAAACTGTGCAAAAGCAGCGTTTTGGTGCACGAAACGCACGTTTAGCGTCAAAACTGTGCAAAAGCAGCGTTTTGGTGCACGAAACGCACGTTTAGAATCAAAACTGTGCAAAAGCAGCGTTATGGTGCACGAAACGCACGTTTAGCGTCAAAACTGTGCAATAGCAGCGTTTTCGTGCACGAAACGCACGTTTAGCTTCACAACTGTGCAAAAGCAGCGTTTTGGAGCTCGAAACGCACGTTTAGCGTCAAAACTGTGCAAAAGCAGCGTTTTATTGCACGAAACGCACCTTTCGTTGCAAAAGCGGCGTTTTGGTGCACGAAACGCTCGTTTAGCGTCAAAACTGTGCAAAAGCAGCGTTTTGGTGCACGAAACGCACCTTTCGTTGCAAAAGCGGCGTTTTGGTGCACGAAACGCACGGTTAGCGTCAAAACTGTGCAAAAGCAGCGTTTTGGTGCACGAAACGCCCGTTTAGCGTCAAAACTGTGCAAAAGCAGCGTTTTGGTGCACGAAACGCACGTTTAGAATCAAAACTGTGCAAAAGCAGCGTTATGGTGCACGAAACGCACGTTTAGCGTCAAAACTGTGCAAAAGCAGCGTTTTGGTGCACGAAACGCATGTTTTGCTTCAAAACTGTGCAAAAGCAGCGTTTTGGTGCACGAAACGGACGTTTAGCGTCAAAACTGAGCAAATGCAGCGTTTTGGTGCACGAAACGCACGTTTAGCGTCAAAACTGTGCAAAAGCAGCGTTTTGGTGCACGAAACGCACCTTTCGTTGCAAAAGCGGCGTTTTGGTGCACGAAACGCACGTTTAGCGTCAAAACTGTGCAAAAGCAGCGTTTTGGTGCACGAAACGCACCTTTCGTTGCAAAAGCGGCGTTTTGGTGCACGAAACGCACGTTTAGCGTCAAAACTGTGCAAAAGCAGCGTTTTGGTGCACGAAACGCACGTTTAGCGTCAGAACTGTGCAAAAGCAGCGTTTTGGTGCACGAAACTCACGCTTCGTTGCGAAAGCGGCGTTTTGGTGCACGAAACGCACGTTTAGCGGCAAAACTGTGCAAAAGCAGCGTTTTGGTGCACGAAACGCACGTTCAGCGTCAAAACTGTGCAATAGCAGCGTTTTCGTGCACGAAACGCACGTTTAGCGTCAAAACTGTGCAAAAGCAGCGTTTTGGAGCTCGAAACGCACGTTTACCGTCAAAACTGTGCAAAAGCAGCGTTTTGGTGCACGAAACGCACGTTTTGCGTCAAAACTGAGCAAATGCAGCGTTTTGGTGTACGAAACGCACGTTTAGCGTCAAAACTGTGCAAAAGCAGCGTTTTGGTGCTCGAAACGCACGTTTCGCTGCTGAAGCGGCGTTTTGTTGCACGAAACGCACCTTTAGCGTCAAAACTGTGCAAAAGTAGCGTTTTGGTGCACGAAACGCACATTTCGTTGCAAAAGCGGCCTTTTGTTGCACGAAACGCGCGTTTAGCGTCAAAACTGTGCAATAGCAGCGTTTTCGTGCACGAAACGCACGTTTAGCTTCACAACTGTGCAAAAGCAGCGTTTTGGAGCTCGAAACGCACGTTTAGCGTCAAAACTGTGCAAAAGCAGCGTTTTGGTGCACGAAACGCACGTTTTGCGTCAAAACTGTGCAAAAGCAGCGTTTCGGTGCTCGAAACGCACGTTTAGCGTCAAATGTGTGCAAAAGCAGCGTTTTGGTGCACGAAACGCACGTTTCGTTGCGAAAGCGGCATCTTGGTGCACGAAACGCACGTTTAGCGTCAAAACTGTGCAAAAGCAGCGTTTTGGTGCACGAAACGCACGTTTAGCGTCAAAACTGTGCAAAAGCAGCGTTTTGGTGCACGAAACGCACGTTTAGAATCAAAACTGTGCAAAAGCAGCGTTATGGTGCACGAAACGCACGTTTAGCGTCAAAACTGTGCAATAGCAGCGTTTTCGTGCACGAAACGCACGTTTAGCTTCACAACTGTGCAAAAGCAGCGTTTTGGAGCTCGAAACGCACGTTTAGCGTCAAAACTGTGCAAAAGCAGCGTTTTATTGCACGAAACGCACCTTTCGTTGCAAAAGCGGCGTTTTGGTGCACGAAACGCTCGTTTAGCGTCAAAACTGTGCAAAAGCAGCGTTTTGGTGCACGAAACGCACCTTTCGTTGCAAAAGCGGCGTTTTGGTGCACGAAACGCACGGTTAGCGTCAAAACTGTGCAAAAGCAGCGTTTTGGTGCACGAAACGCCCGTTTAGCGTCAAAACTGTGCAAAAGCAGCGTTTTGGTGCACGAAACGCACGTTTAGAATCAAAACTGTGCAAAAGCAGCGTTATGGTGCACGAAACGCACGTTTAACGTCAAAACTGTGCAATAGCAGCGTTTTGGTGCACGAAACGCACGTTTAGCGTCAAAACTGTGCAAAAGCAGCGTTTTGGTGCTCGAAACGCACGTTTCGCTGCTAAAGCGGCGTTTTGTTGCACGAAACGCACCTTTAGCGTCAAAACTGTGCAAAAGCAGCGTTTTGGTGCACGAAACGCACATTTCGTTGCAAAAGCGGCGTTTTGTTGCATGAAACGTACGTTTAGCGGCAAAACTGTGCAAAAGCAGCGTTTTGGTGCACGAAACGCCCGTTTAGCGTCAAAACTGTGCAAAAGCAGCGTTTTGGTGCACGAAACGCACGTTTAGAATAAAAACTGTGCAAAAGCAGCGTTATGGTGCACGAAACGCACGTTTAGCGTCAAAACTGTGCAATAGCAGCGTTTTGGTGCACGAAACGCACGTTTAGCGTCAAAACTGTGCAAAAGCAGCGTTTTGGTGCTCGAAACGCACGTTTCGCTGCTAAAGCGGCGTTTTGTTGCACGAAACGCACCTTTAGCGTCAAAACTGTGCAAAAGCAGCGTTTTGGTGCACGAAACGCACATTTCGTTGCAAAAGCGGCGTTTTGTTGCACGAAACGCACGTTTAGCGTCAAAACTGTGCAAAAGCAGCGTTTTGGTGCACGAAACGCATGTTTTGCGTCAAAACTGTGCAAAAGCAGCGTTTTAGTGCACGAAACGGACGTTTAGCGTCAAAACTGAGCAAATGCAGCGTTTTGGTGCACGAAACGCACGTTTAGCGTCAAAACTGTGCAAAAGCAGCGCTTTGGTGCACGAAACGCACATTTCGTTGCAAAAGCGGCATTTTGTTGCATGAAACGTACGTATAGCGGCAAAACTGTGCAAAAGCAGCGTTTTGGTGCACGAAACGCACGTTTAGCGTCAAAAATGTGCAAAAGCAGCGTTTGGGTGCACGAAACTCACGTTTAGCCTCAAATCTGTGCAAAAGCAGCGTTTTGGTGCACGAAACGCACGTTTAGTGTCAAAACTGTGCAAAAGCAGCGTTTTGGTGCACGAAACGCACCTTTCGTTGCAAAAGCGGCGTTTTGGTGCACGAAACGCACGTTTAGCGTCAAAACTGTGCAAAAGCAGCGTTTTGGTGCACGAAACGCACCTTTCGTTGCAAAAGCGGCGTTTTGGCGCACGAAACGCACGTTTTGCGTCAAAACTGTGCAAAAGCAGCGTTTTGGTGCACGAAACGCACGTTTTGCGTCAAAACTGTGCAAAAGCAGCGTTTTGGTGCACGAAACGCACGTTGAGCGTCAAAACTGTGCAATAGCAGCGTTTTGGTGCACGAAACGCACGTTGAGCGTCAAAACTGTGCAATAGCAGCGTTTTGATGCACGAAACGCACGTTGAGCGTCAAAACTGTGCAAAAGCAGCGTTTTGGTGCACGAAACGCACGTTGAGCGTCAAAACTGTGCAATAGCAGCGTTTTGATGCACGAAACGCACGTTGAGCGTCAAAACTGTGCAAAAACAGCGTTTTGGTGCACGAAACGCACGTTTAGCGTCAAATCTGTGCAAAAGCAGCGTTTTGGTGCACGAAACGCACGTTGAGCGTCAAAACTGTGGAATAGCAGCGTTTTGATGCACGAAACGCACGTTTTGCGTCAAAACTGTGCAAAAGCAGCGTTTTGGTGCACGAAACGCACGTTTTGCGTCAAAACTGTGCAAAAGCAGCGTTTTGGTACACGAAACGCACGTTTAGAATCAAAACTGTGCAAAAGCAGCGTTATGGTGCACGAAACGCACGTTTAGCGTCAAAACTGTGCAATAGCAGCGTTTTCGCGCACGAAACGCACGTTTAGCGTCAAAACTGTGCAAAAGCAGCGTTTTGGAGCTCGAAACGCACGTTTAGCGTCAAAACTGTGCAAAAGCAGCGTTTTGGTGCTCGAAACGCACGTTTCGCTGCTAAAGCGGCGTTTTGTTGCACGAAACGCACGTTTAGCGTCAAAACTGTGCAAAAGCAGCGTTTTGGTGCACGAAACGCACGGTTAGAATCAAAACTGTGCAAAAGCAGCGTTATGGTGCACGAAACGCACGTTTAGCGTCAAAACTGTGCAATAGCAGCGTCTTCGTGCACGAAACGCACGTTTAGCTTCAAAACTGTGCAAAAGCAGCGTTTTGGAGCTCGAAACGCACGTTTAGCGTCAAAACTGTGCAAAAGCAGCGTTTTGGAGCTCGAAACGCACGTTTAGCGTCAAAACTGTGCAAAAGCAGCGTTATGGTGCACGAAACGCACGTTTAGCGTCAAAACTGTGCAAAAGCAGCGTTTTGGTGCACGAAACGCATGTTTTGCTTCAAAACTGTGCAAAAGCAGCGTTTTGGTGCACGAAACGGACGTTTAGCGTCAAAACTGAGCAAATGCAGCGTTTTGGTGCACGAAACGCACGTTTAGCGTCAAAACTGTGCAAAAGCAGCGTTTTGGTGCACGAAACGCACCTTTCGTTGCAAAAGCGGCGTTTTGGTGCACGAAACGCACGTTTAGCGTCAAAACTGTGCAAAAGCAGCGTTTTGGTGCACGAAACGCACCTTTCGTTGCAAAAGCGGCGTTTTGGTGCACGAAACGCACGTTTAGCGTCAAAACTGTGCAAAAGCAGCGTTTTGGTGCACGAAACGCACGTTTAGCGTCAGAACTGTGCAAAAGCAGCGTTTTGGTGCACGAAACTCACGCTTCGTTGCGAAAGCGGCGTTTTGGTGCACGAAACGCACGTTTAGCGGCAAAACTGTGCAAAAGCAGCGTTTTGGTGCACGAAACGCACGTTCAGCGTCAAAACTGTGCAATAGCAGCGTTTTCGTGCACGAAACGCACGTTTAGCGTCAAAACTGTGCAAAAGCAGCGTTTTGGAGCTCGAAACGCACGTTTACCGTCAAAACTGTGCAAAAGCAGCGTTTTGGTGCACGAAACGCACGTTTTGCGTCAAAACTGAGCAAATGCAGCGTTTTGGTGTACGAAACGCACGTTTAGCGTCAAAACTGTGCAAAAGCAGCGTTTTGGTGCTCGAAACGCACGTTTCGCTGCTGAAGCGGCGTTTTGTTGCACGAAACGCACCTTTAGCGTCAAAACTGTGCAAAAGTAGCGTTTTGGTGCACGAAACGCACATTTCGTTGCAAAAGCGGCCTTTTGTTGCACGAAACGCGCGTTTAGCGTCAAAACTGTGCAATAGCAGCGTTTTCGTGCACGAAACGCACGTTTAGCTTCACAACTGTGCAAAAGCAGCGTTTTGGAGCTCGAAACGCACGTTTAGCGTCAAAACTGTGCAAAAGCAGCGTTTTGGTGCACGAAACGCACGTTTTGCGTCAAAACTGTGCAAAAGCAGCGTTTCGGTGCTCGAAACGCACGTTTAGCGTCAAATGTGTGCAAAAGCAGCGTTTTGGTGCACGAAACGCACGTTTCGTTGCGAAAGCGGCATCTTGGTGCACGAAACGCACGTTTAGCGTCAAAACTGTGCAAAAGCAGCGTTTTGGTGCACGAAACGCACGTTTAGCGTCAAAACTGTGCAAAAGCAGCGTTTTGGTGCACGAAACGCACGTTTAGAATCAAAACTGTGCAAAAGCAGCGTTATGGTGCACGAAACGCACGTTTAGCGTCAAAACTGTGCAATAGCAGCGTTTTCGTGCACGAAACGCACGTTTAGCTTCACAACTGTGCAAAAGCAGCGTTTTGGAGCTCGAAACGCACGTTTAGCGTCAAAACTGTGCAAAAGCAGCGTTTTATTGCACGAAACGCACCTTTCGTTGCAAAAGCGGCGTTTTGGTGCACGAAACGCTCGTTTAGCGTCAAAACTGTGCAAAAGCAGCGTTTTGGTGCACGAAACGCACCTTTCGTTGCAAAAGCGGCGTTTTGGTGCACGAAACGCACGGTTAGCGTCAAAACTGTGCAAAAGCAGCGTTTTGGTGCACGAAACGCCCGTTTAGCGTCAAAACTGTGCAAAAGCAGCGTTTTGGTGCACGAAACGCACGTTTAGAATCAAAACTGTGCAAAAGCAGCGTTATGGTGCACGAAACGCACGTTTAACGTCAAAACTGTGCAATAGCAGCGTTTTGGTGCACGAAACGCACGTTTAGCGTCAAAACTGTGCAAAAGCAGCGTTTTG
>CALSEM010000040.1:113669-159326 GCA_943735885.1 Stelis phaeoptera
GCACGAAACGCACGTTTTGCGACAAAACTGTGCAAAAGCAGCGTTTTGGTGCACGAAACGCACGTTTCGTTGCAAAAGCAGCGTTTTGGTGCACGAAACGCACGTTTTGCGTTAAAACTGTGCAAAAGCAGCGTTTTGGTGCACGAAACGCACGTTTTGAGTGAAAACTGTGCAAAAGCAGCAAAACAGCGTTTTGGGGCACGAAACGCACGTTTTGCGTCAAAACTGTGCAAAAGCAGCGTTTTCTTGCACGAAACGCACGTTTTGCGTCAAAACTGTGCAAAAGCAGCGTGTTGGAGCACGAAACGCACGTTTTGCGTCAAAACTGTGCAAAAGCAGCGTTTTGGGGCACGAAACGCACGTTTCGCGTCAAAACTGTGCAAAACAGCGTTTTGGGGCACGAAACGCACGTTTTGCGTCAAAACTGTGCAAAAGCAGCGTTTTGGTGCACGAAACGCACGTTTTGCGTCAAAACTGTGCAAAACAGCGTTTTTGGGCACGAAACGCACGTTTTGCGTCAAAACTGTGCAAAAGCAGCGTTTTGGGGCACGAAACGCACGTTTTGCGTCAAAACTGTGCAAAAGCAGCGTTTTCTTGCACGAAACGCACGTTTTGCGTCAAAACTGTGCAAAAGCAGCGTTTTGGTGCACGAAACGCACGTTTTGCGTCAAAACTGTGCAAAAGCAGCGTTTTGGTGCACGAAACGCACGTTTAGCGTCAAAACTGTGCAAAAGCAGCGTTTTGGGGCACGAAACGCACGTTTTGCGTCAAAACTGTGCAAAAGCAGTGTGACGTCGGACGGATGTCCTCCGTTTGAATTAGTAAATAAGTTATATTATATACTACACATATACATACATACCATACTATATTATCGTTGAGTTAGTACATAAGTTCATATATATTACATACATATATACACTATTATATTATATTATACTATACATTTATACACATACTATACCTTTATATAACCATAGCTTATAAGACAATTATGTACTCTTCTTAGAACGTAATCCAATATCCTTTTAGCCATAAGCCGTCATGCGTATTATTCCTAGAAGTAAGCCGATTCGTTAGACATAATATAAACCCACCAAATTCCACTGTAACATCACCTTAAACCGCTTCGTTATTGTAAACATCCTCTGTTCAAGCCGCAATTCGATTCATTATAAACATCCGCCAATAATCTGCAAACCCAAACATTTGTAACTTGAATCATCCTTTTCGATGATTCAAGCATTCCCCCTCCTACGTCGAAAGGACTATATAAAGCCCTGGAGACAGGAGCGATTCGCCATTCGCGCCCCTGCGCTCAATCGAGCCATTCCTGCGCCATTCGCGCTACGGGCTTCATTCGGCTCTTAGCCTTCATTCGCGACTCATCTCAAAGCGTTACTATTTCCAAGCCTAGGGTTAGAGCCCCTTTACTAATTCTAAATATTACTACTTCTTATTCCAATTCATTGTATTACTACTTCTTATTACCGACTCATTATATTACTATTTGTACTCCGATTCATTGTATTATTAATTGTATCACCACTTCGTATTTTGATCTTAATTATATTATAGACATTAAATTAACTTGCATTGTATTCCTTAATTACCTTCCATTCAATATATATATACCTTGTTCACTACAAGTCTAATCGCATTAGTTTAATCCAATAATCGTCCTTACGAGCCTTTATAATAGTAGTCATAAACCCTCGACTGCGTTGAACTCGGTGGTGCGAGAAATAGCCGCACGGAGTTACTTTACAACCTAGTCGAGTGACCGCGATCTGCGTTGTACCTGGTGGTGCGTGACATAGCCGCACGAGGTACGCTAACGCATTTGATACCCTTGCTTGTTACCTGCTCATGGGACGTGCGCGACACGGAGGTCGTCGATATCAATTACGCAAGTTAATGAGATCTTATTATTTACCTATCTGTCACGATCGTACCGTAGTAATCCAGTCGCGAGTAACTATATACAAGTGGAAACTCGTTCCGATTAATATACCCGCGAGTGTCTACTCCGTACAAGATCTCCATCCAGCCGATCCTAGACGAACATTGATACAAGGAGACAACGAGAGGAAGCACCTCGGTAAGTAATACGTCACGAGTACATACGGACTCCCTGGCAGACGACGGGCGTACGTACCGCGTGGCCAAAAAGGATTGCAACAATAGTTCCGGTATTAGCATAACTCGCCCCTCGACGCGAAGCTCGACCCGGGACGTAACAAATTGGTGGCAGCGGTGGGATTAATTGCAATCACCGTATGTCAATTTCCAAGTGACGTGTTAAACACCTTATTCGAAATCAAAACGAATTCGCGACAAGTGAAGTTATTTCCGTGGTTACTACCGCCATTGATGCGGAACCAATAGTTCGACTCCGAGCGTCGCCCCTTCCAAACCGTCCAGTCCCACGGACGAATCACCGAACCGCCGTATCGTATACCCGCGCTGAGTGGCCGCCGGACCGCCGCGTGAAGCGAGCCGCTGCGCGCGCAACCTCCCTACTCCGCTCGATTCGTCGACGCGTCGCGCCTGCCAATACCAGAGCGTCAGTTCAGCCGCTCTCTACGATCGAACCGCATGATTTTTCTCCGCGATTAGAGTACGCATAGTGAAAAGTATCTAGTACAATTACTGTCAGTATTTCCAGTTCCATTTCGAGTTCGTCGCGGAGCAATATAAGTTTATACGTTGAGCCACAGGATGGAGGTAAAAATAATTATCTAAAATTATTTATTCAGTCAAAATTAAAATCCAAATTCCGCTCTATTTAGTCACAAAAGCGTACCGACCGTAAACGCAAACACAGTCGTCGTTCCGGCAGGAAAACCCAGTTCGAACGCATGCTGCTCGAGGCTGCCGAACAGCTTCTTAAATTAGCAGACTTCGACCTGAAATCCGAGTCGTCAGCCGTTGCGTCGGACGAGCCCCTTGAGCCAGGAAAATTGGAATCACCAGCAGTCCCATGCGAACAAACAGTCAATAACGAACTAGAAGTAGTTGATTTATGTGAAAGTGATAGCGACGCAGAGACAATACCGTATTCAGATCAAATAGAGACCATAGATACACAAACCGCACCAAAGGTATATTCACACCAACGTATTCCACACGAAATTCTTTTAACACAGATCCGTCATAAAGACAAGAATTCTATTCCTCGAAGGGTGTACGACTGGTGCGTATTCCAGTTCCAGTCTGGTAACCTGTAAAAATTTTTTTTATTATTAATAAAGTTTGCGATTTTATACTACCGTTATTTTCGTGTTACATTTATTAAACTCACGTTTTCATCATGTCGACCGGTCCAGAATTACGTTCCTCTTCAAAAGCGTCTGCAAGCGAACTCTTATCCGAACACGAACTCCGCGCAATGCAAAAACAAATGGCCGACCGTGAACGCCGTCTTCGTGAAGAAGCCCAGAACCTAGAAAAAGAAAGAAATCAATTTGAAATCGAACGACGAGAGAAAGATAAATTACGTAAAGAATTAGAGAACGCGCGTCGTGAAATTGAAAGAATGAATCAGCTACCTGCCGCGACCCCTTCCACGTCAACCGCGTCAACTCTACCCCTTCCGTCATCGGCAAACGAACCGTTAGAGTATACGTTAAAAGAAGCCGTCAATATTGTTCCCGCGTTTGACGGAAGTAACATGCCTATTTTACAATTTACACGAATTTGCCGACGCGCACGCGACATTGTCTCCCCTTCCGCCGAACGAACCCTCGTACGATTAATAATTACGAAATTACGCGGACGCGCAGCTACCGCGATCGAAGACGAACCTATCGACGATGTTGCAACCCTGTGTAATCGTTTAAAAGAAGTTTTCGGTCCAAATAGAAGTGTAGATCACTACCGCGGGGAAATGGCGAACATTTACATGGGCGCTAACGAACATATTCTAGACTATATTAGCCGCGTTAAAGATTTACGAGACGCGATATTAGACAGCACACGAAACCCTACCGCGAACGCGAGTGCCGATGATCTCACGGTCAATAGTTTTATCGACGGATTAATTCCGAGAATCCGTCCCGAAATCCGCCCGTATCGAACTTACCCGCTATCGCGTGTTTTCGACGAGGCAATTAAATCTTTTAAACAGTTAGAACTAGATATACGTCGTTATGAGAAAGGTCCAGCCGAGACCAGACGCGTTCAATTCTCGGAACGCGATAAGACACCTGAAACGCCGCGCCGTTCTATGACTCCACCGCGAGAATTTTGGCGATCGTCGTCACCTCACCCTTTCACACGCGATTACACGCCGCCTCGACTTACGAACGAGTCGCGATACCGCTCCGACTCAAGTTACCGCGATTACCGCCGCGACGGAAATCAATACCGCGATGACTTCGGATATCGCGCCGAAAGTAGCCGCCGCCCGGAAACAAATTATCGCGATACACGCCGCGACGAACCTCGCTATCGCGCCGAACCAAATTACCGCGATACCCGCCGCGATGAAAGTAAATACCGCGCCGACGACAATCGTCGCCCCGAAACTCGATCACGCACCGATAGCCCGCGATCAAGCAACACGCGTCCGAGTAATCCTCCTCCGACGTGTTCATATTGCGGATTTTTAGGACACGACATCCATCAATGTCGTAAACGAGCGTACGCGAACTCTCAACGTTCGGGAAACGGGCAAAACCTCCCGGCAAACCCGGACCGCAGACGGGAGGAAAGCCAAGCGAAGCCGGTCCGACCAATAAATATCACCCCCGAATTACCGTCGCAGAAGTAGACGAAGATATAATACCGCGAGTCAAACTTACAATCCCAGAACTCGACCGCGAATGCATTTTTATGATAGACACGGGCGCCGAGCCCAATTTAATTAAAATAAGTGCATTAAAAATAGATACGCTAATTAATACAACGGATACCGTTAATATATCGGGAATCACACGCGATCGTGTTCCTACCATCGGGTCCACTACCTTATCTATATGCGGAGTAATCTCCAAATTTCAAGTGGTCCCTGACGAATTTCCCATCCCCATGGATGGAATTTTAGGAAATACTTTCCTTCGCCAAGGTGCGGAAATCTCTTATAATAAGAGCCACGTCACTTGGAAGGGTAACAGAATCCCCTTCTGCAACCGCGCCAATACCGTTTGCGTCTCGGGAAGAACCGTAGTTACTATTCCGATTAAAGCAATTGGCCCACGTGTCGGGTACGTCCCTCGTCAAGAGCTAGCCCCGGGTGTACACGTGTTAGACAGCCTTGTACGGAACCATAATGGTAACTCTGCTCTTCGGTGTATAAATACATCGGAGAAAGAAGCGACCTTCACCATGCCGATGATTGAGCTGGAAGAGGTCGAAGCAATTTCCGAGCAAACCGCAAACCTCGCTGAATCTTTAATCACTGAATCTTATATCGCTGAATCTACTAAATCCTACAAGTTCACTGAATCTTCTAACTCTTGCAAACTCGCTGAATCTACTAATTCTTACGCCGACGCGGCGAAAAAGCGGAAAAATTTTTTTTCAACAAAACAAGTAAATCTAATCGGGTCCCGAACTCCCGACCAACGTATTAAAGAAATTCTCACCAGTATAAATACTGGCCATTTAAATTCAGAAGAGGCTAATCATGTTAAAGAATTAATAGAAGCAAATTACGACCTCTTCCATCTCGAAGGCGATAAGATCGCCAAAACCGATATCGTGGAACATAAAATTCCGACCACTGACCCTGCGCCGGTCAATGTAAAACAATACCGTTACCCGCCTATCCACAAGGAAGAAATAGATAAACAAATGAAAGAACTTTTAGATAACGATATAGTTCGTCCTTCGACTTCACCTTATAACAGCCCCTTGTGGATAGTGCCCAAAAAACCGGACGAACACGGAAACAAACGCTGGAGAATGGTCATCGATTTTCGAGCACTTAATGAAAAATCCATTCCCGACGCTTATCCTTTGCCTAGCATATTAGAAATTCTCGATCAACTAGGCAGCGCGAAATACTTTTCCGTTTTCGACCTAAAGAGCGGATTCCACCAAATCGGTATGAGTGAAGAAGACGCAGAGAAAACAGCGTTTTCGACACCGTTCGGTCATTATCAATATAATCGCATGCCGTTTGGCTTACGCAATGCTCCGGCAACGTTTCAACGACTCATGGACGCAGTCTTAATGGGCCTCCAAGGTCACGAACTGTTTGTTTATCTCGACGATATTGTAATCTACGCGCGGTCATTATCGGAACACCGCGACAAATTCAATAAGCTAGCCGAACGACTGCGTAACGCAAATTTGAAACTCGAACCTTCCAAATGCGGGTTCCTTCACAGAGAGGTAGCATATCTCGGGCACATAATTAGCCAAGACGGAGTAAAACCGTGCCCCGGTAAAGTATCTGCGGTAAAAAATTTTCCTACGCCGAAAAACGCAAAGAACGTTAGAGAGTTTCTCGGTCTCGCCGGATATTATCGTAGATTTATCGACAAATTCTCATCTATCTCGAAACCATTAACAGCCCTACTTCATAAAGACGTGAAATTTTCATGGGGCCCAAATCAGGAACGAGCCTTCCATACACTCCGCGAAGCTTTATGCAACGAACCTATCCTACAATATCCTGATTTCACGAAACCTTTCCATATCACGACCGATGCGTCCGCATACGCAATCGGTGCAATCCTCAGCCAAGGCGAAATCGGTGAGGATAAACCAATCGCTTACGCGTCCCGATTACTACAGGGAGCGGAATTAAATTACTCGACTATAGAAAAAGAATGTCTCGCGATCGTATACGCGGTGCAACATTTCCGTTCGTATATTTATGGCCGACCATTCAATTTAATCACAGACCACCGTCCGCTGGTCTGGATGCATTCGGTTCGCGATCCTACTTCGCGATTACTCCGCTGGAGATTGAAACTGGCGGAATACGAATATAAAATCATATATAAAGCTGGAAAGTCAAACGTCAATGCCGACGCTCTTTCCCGTAACCCAGCAGTCCTTCCAATCAGCTCTGATTCTTCCTATTACGAAACCCTCTACGATCCTACTCCCGGTACATCGCAAAACGTTCCAAATCCTGTCCCGTCCACGTCATTCGCACCGACTCTTCCTACGCCCGAAATACGCACCGAGGCGACCTTCACGGATGACGTCAGGCAAGGACAACCGGAGGCCATCGACACTGTAGAGGAACAGCTGAGCGGCGATAACGATGTCCCGCCGGCGACCAGCAACGATGACAACGACGACGAGCCTGTAGACGTCGACCCTCCAGCCGAGATAAACCGGCGTACCATTACGTCAACACGAGACCGTCTAGTCATGCGACGAGACAACGTGGCGTGCTTCGTAACCTTAGACGGTCAGCCCCTCGATCCAGGCGCGATCGAACTATCTCTACAAGGAAAATTAAAAATCCCCAACGACATGCGTGTTGGAAGAGCTAAAGTGCGTAACATCGGCTCCTTCCACATGATCCTACTTCCTGTAAAAACCACCCCACACGTTTTCACTGCTCCTACAGATTTAATAGAATGTCTCCGATCCCTGTATGACGTTTGTACAGAGCTTTGCCTTACTTCCGTCAGTTTGTCTCAATCAGCCATCGACGATATACCGTGGCAATTCATTCAACGTACATTAACCGAATTGTTTGCTCCTACAAACGTTCGTCTCTTCACGTGCACGCACGAAGTAAGAATACCTCGCGACGACGAAAAAAATAATATTCTTCGCGAAAATCATACCTCCGCGTATGCCGGTCACAAAGGTATATCGAAAACTTATCGCCGAATCCGCGAAAGATATTTTTGGCCAACCTTAAAACGCGACGTTATAAATTTTGTAAACGCCTGTGAAAGTTGTCAACTCCGAAAGTTGACACGCGTAAAAACACGACAACCAATGACGCTCACAGACACGCCCGGTCTAGCGTTTGATAAAGTTTCCATGGACATCGTCGGTCCATTGCCAATTACCGCGTCAGGAAACGCTTATATACTTACCATTCAAGATCTCTTGACAAAATATTCAATCGCCGTGCCTTTAAAAAACGCCAATGCAATAGAAACCGCGGACGCGATGATTAGTCAGTTGATTTGTAAATACGGTGTCCCCAAAGCGATACTAACGGACCAAGGATCAAATTTCACGAGCGCGCTCATGAAAGCGGTCGCTCGCCGTTTCAAAATTACACAACTACGCACTACAGCATTCTATCCGCAAAGTAATGGTTCGATAGAGCGTTCTCATCATGTTCTTACAGAATATCTTAAACAGTTCGTCTCTCGTAATAATTGGGACGAATGGTTGAATTACGCGATGTTTTCTTATAACACTAGCGTTCACGAAGGAACGTTATACACGCCACACGAATTGGTATTCGGACGTATCGCGCGCGTTCCTTCCGCTGATTCCTACCTTCCCGATACTCCCGACGAAACCTATAATCAATATCTCCGTAATCTCCAAAACAAAATAACGACCACAGTTTCAAAGGCACGTGAAAATTTGACGCAAGCTAAAATACGCTCAAAAGGGTATTACGACAGGAAACTAAATATACAAACATTCAAAGTAAACGATATGGTATTGCTTTTGAAGGAACCACGTAGAGGGAAATTCGATAACGAGTACACAGGTCCGTACAAGGTTATCGAGGTGCTCCCTAACCAAAATGTAAAAATTCTAGTCAAAGGTCGACCAAGGGTCGTGCATAGTAATAAGTTGAAAAGGGCAAAGTCCCCTGCGTCTGCGTCACACGTTTTTATTATCTCTGCGCAAACTCCCCCACTATCTGTAAAACCCCATTATAAAACAGCGAGCGAGCTCCAGAGGAGCCAGTCTAATTTTGTAAGCCACAGCAGCAACATGAAGACAACAGCAACGGCAGCAGCATTCTTCTTCTACCTCATCACGACAACTTCCGCACTCATTGGCTATGACTGTGGAGGGCAGACGATGAACGTCACCACGCTATCCACGATCGACACTGTGGATTGTGATACATCCAACATCGAAGCCGCCAGCGAGGTCAAGGACGTTCAACTCCTCCAGCTGAGCGAATACAACGAGGCCAACGTAATACAATGCCGAGTGGAAATCGACCGCACAGTCTATTATTGCGGCATGCACTCACACACATCTGTCGTCCAAAACGGCCGACAACAATATCTATTCTCTGTCACGCGTGAGGCATGTAACACCTTGCACGCAACCGGAGCCATCGCGTTATCACCAACGGTTCAAATTACCGGAGTACGCAAAAACGCAACCACCGTCTACAGCCTAACCTTGGCAGGAACACTTACCGTCGAAGGAAGCTGTACCGGAACGACGTATGCAGATATATACGGCACATGGACAAACGTTGTAGTACAAGCAGTGGTACGAGTTACACCACGATCCTATACAGCAAACATCAAACTTTCTACCGGCCAGATTGTACTTCAATCGGGTCACCACTGCTCTCTTCAAGCCGAAAATTGCATGGATCCTGAAGGAGGTCACACATTTTGGAACGCATTACCCACGGACTACTGTCATTTTAACCAGTACGATGTGTTGTACGAGGGAAAATCCACAAAGATTTTTCCGCACGGAATCGAAGGTCCCGTCATATATACAGTGACGTCACAGGATATCACCTTCGCCTTAACCGCTACAAATTGATCAAAACCGAGCATCCGAAGCTCTTAATCATGGAAACGGAACACAATGGGAAATTCAAAAACGCAAAATCAATTCCAGTAGAAAATTTGGATATATTCACCTATGTAAATTCTAAATTTATTTACGTAGAAAGACACATTCGTACACAATTAACACAATTGTACAAAGACATCCTCGCTCAAAAGTGCATCCTGGAACAACAGGTAATACAAAACGCCTTAAATCTAGTACACGTTGCACCTGAAGCCGTCGCCTATTCTATTACGAAACAAGAAGGATTTATGGCAATACCAGCAGGAGAAGCTATACACGTCATCAAGTGTATACCAATCACATGTCGCGTCAGACAAACCGACACGTGTTACAACGAACTTCCAGTTACTTACCGTAATACATCGTATTTTCTGACACCTAAAACACATATTTTAACAACAATCGGAACACGCCGTACCTGTTCATCGATCCTTCCAACGATGTACCAGATCCACGGAAACTGGTATCATCTCGCACCGAAGCTGATAGAGACGATTCCACCGCAGCATCTACAATCATTAACAAAACCTAATTGGCGATACGTCGACCCGTACAACCTCGCAAATGGTGGAATATATTCATCAGACGATCTTACCAAACTCCGGGAACACATTATGTTTCCCGTTGAGAGAACGGCAATTGTAAATTCCATGGCCCAAGGTGCCACCGGACGTGAATTCCATCAAGGTACTCTGCAATTGGACAACCTGTTGGATGAAGCATCGATTAGCCGCATAGCCGAATCCGCAACCAAGAAAATCTGGAACGGATTTCTTACCTTCGGATCAGTATCAGCCGGACTGATCGGTATTTACGTGATCCTCCAAGTCATCAAGGCAATCATCAACACGATTCTCAATGGAATCGCCCTGCACGCAGCATATGGATGGAGTTTCCGACTCGTCGCAGCAACCTGGAACTCCCTGGCCCATTTCTGCATCCTCCTGAAAACGAAAGAAACAGAAGTGAAAGAGTGTATCCCCGTGACCCTGAAGACAACTGCCCCAGTGGTCCCGATACCCCAACCCAGTGATAGCCCACCCGAAAGACTATTAACGACATCCCCAGAATACCCCCGAGTGCGTCGTGAACTTTTCCCCGACGATTTGCGCTCCCTTAACAGTGAATAGACACTTTTGCGAACGTTCCACACACCTTACTCCGCACAAATTTACTGCGTAAATTTGTTACCCCGGGGGGGGAGGTGTGACGTCGGACGGATGTCCTCCGTTTGAATTAGTAAATAAGTTATATTATATACTACACATATACATACATACCATACTATATTATCGTTGAGTTAGTACATAAGTTCATATATATTACATACATATATACACTATTATATTATATTATACTATACATTTATACACATACTATACCTTTATATAACCATAGCTTATAAGACAATTATGTACTCTTCTTAGAACGTAATCCAATATCCTTTTAGCCATAAGCCGTCATGCGTATTATTCCTAGAAGTAAGCCGATTCGTTAGACATAATATAAACCCACCAAATTCCACTGTAACATCACCTTAAACCGCTTCGTTATTGTAAACATCCTCTGTTCAAGCCGCAATTCGATTCATTATAAACATCCGCCAATAATCTGCAAACCCAAACATTTGTAACTTGAATCATCCTTTTCGATGATTCAAGCATTCCCCCTCCTACGTCGAAAGGACTATATAAAGCCCTGGAGACAGGAGCGATTCGCCATTCGCGCCCCTGCGCTCAATCGAGCCATTCCTGCGCCATTCGCGCTACGGGCTTCATTCGGCTCTTAGCCTTCATTCGCGACTCATCTCAAAGCGTTACTATTTCCAAGCCTAGGGTTAGAGCCCCTTTACTAATTCTAAATATTACTACTTCTTATTCCAATTCATTGTATTACTACTTCTTATTACCGACTCATTATATTACTATTTGTACTCCGATTCATTGTATTATTAATTGTATCACCACTTCGTATTTTGATCTTAATTATATTATAGACATTAAATTAACTTGCATTGTATTCCTTAATTACCTTCCATTCAATATATATATACCTTGTTCACTACAAGTCTAATCGCATTAGTTTAATCCAATAATCGTCCTTACGAGCCTTTATAATAGTAGTCATAAACCCTCGACTGCGTTGAACTCGGTGGTGCGAGAAATAGCCGCACGGAGTTACTTTACAACCTAGTCGAGTGACCGCGATCTGCGTTGTACCTGGTGGTGCGTGACATAGCCGCACGAGGTACGCTAACGCATTTGATACCCTTGCTTGTTACCTGCTCATGGGACGTGCGCGACACGGAGGTCGTCGATATCAATTACGCAAGTTAATGAGATCTTATTATTTACCTATCTGTCACGATCGTACCGTAGTAATCCAGTCGCGAGTAACTATATACAAGTGGAAACTCGTTCCGATTAATATACCCGCGAGTGTCTACTCCGTACAAGATCTCCATCCAGCCGATCCTAGACGAACATTGATACAAGGAGACAACGAGAGGAAGCACCTCGGTAAGTAATACGTCACGAGTACATACGGACTCCCTGGCAGACGACGGGCGTACGTACCGCGTGGCCAAAAAGGATTGCAACAATAGTTCCGGTATTAGCATAACTCGCCCCTCGACGCGAAGCTCGACCCGGGACGTAACAGCAGCGTTTTCTTGCACGAAACGCACGTTTTGCGTCAAAACTGTGCAAAAGCAGCGTTTTGGTGCACGAAACGCACGTTTAGCGTCAAAACTGTGCAAAAGCAGCGTTTTGGGGCACGAAACGCACGTTTTGCGTCAAAACTGTGCAAAAGCAGCGTTTTGGTGCACGAAACGCACGTTTTGCGTCAAAACTGTGCAAAAGCAGCGTTTTGGTGCACGAAACGCACGTTTAGCGTCAAAACTGTGCAAAAGCAGCGTTTTGGGGCACGAAACGCACGTTTTGCGTCAAAACTGTGCAAAAGCAGCGTTTTGGTGCTCGAAACGCACGTTTTGCGTCAAAACTGTGCAAAACAGCGTTTTGGGGCACGAAACGCACGTTTTGCGTCAAAACTGTGCAAAAGCAGAGTTTTGGTGCTCGAAACGCACGTTTTGCGTCAAAACTGTGCAAAACAGCGTTTTGGGGCACGAAACGCACGTTTTGCGTCAAAACTGTGCAAAAGCAGCGTTTTCTTGCACGAAACGCACGTTTTGCGTCAAAACTGTGCAAAAGCAGCGTGTTGGAGCACGAAACGCACGTTTTGCGTCAAAACTGTGCAAAAGCAGCGTTTTGGGGCACGAAACGCACGTTTCGCGTCAAAACTGTGCAAAACAGCGTTTTGGGGCACGAAACGCACGTTTTGCGTCAAAACTGTGCAAAAGCAGCGTTTTGGTGCACGAAACGCACGTTTTGCGTCAAAACTGTGCAAAACAGCGTTTTTGGGCACGAAACGCACGTTTTGCGTCAAAACTGTGCAAAAGCAGCGTTTTGGGGCACGAAACGCACGTTTTGCGTCAAAACTGTGCAAAAGCAGCGTTTTGGTGCTCGAAACGCACGTTTTGCGTCAAAACTGTGCAAAACAGCGTTTTGGGGCACGAAACGCACGTTTTGCGTCAAAACTGTGCAAAAGCAGCGTTTTCTTGCACGAAACGCACGTTTTGCGTCAAAACTGTGCAAAAGCAGCGTTTTGGTGCACGAAACGCACGTTTTGCGTCAAAACTGTGCAAAAGCAGCGTTTTGGTGCACGAAACGCACGTTTTGCGTCAAAACTGCGCAAAAGCAGCGTTTTGGTGCACGAAACGCACGTTTCGCGTCAAAACTGTGCAAAAGCAGCGTTTTCTTGCACGAAACGCACGTTTTGCGTCAAAACTGTGCAAAAGCAGCGTTTTGGGGCACGAAACGCACGTTTTGCGTCAAAACTGTGCAAAAGCAGCGTTTTGGTGCACGAAACGCACGTTTTGCGTCAAAACTGTGCAAAAGCAGCGTTTTCTTGCACGAAACGCACGTTTTGCGTCAAAACTGTGCAAAAGCAGCGTTTTGGTGCTCGAAACGCACGTTTTGCGTCAAAACTGTGCAAAACAGCGTTTTGGGGCACGAAACGCACGTTTTGCGTCAAAACTGCGCAAAAGCAGCGTTTTGGTGCTCGAAACGCACGTTTTGCGTCAAAACTGTGCAAAAGCAGCGTTTTGGTGCACGAAACGCACGTTTTGCGTCAAAACTGTGCAAAAGCAGCGTGTTGGAGCACGAAACGCACGTTTTGCGTCAAAACTGTGCAAAAGCAGCGTTTTGGTGCACGAAACGCACGTTTTGCGTCAAAACTGTGCAAAAGCAGCGTTTTCTTGCACGAAACGCACGTTTTGCGTCAAAACTGTGCAAAAGCAGCGTTTTCTTGCACGAAACGCACGTTTTGCGTCAAAACTGTGCAAAAGCAGCGTTTTGGTGCACGAAACGCACGTTTTGCGTCAAAACTGTGCAAAAGCAGCGTTTTGGTGCTCGAAACGCACGTTTTGCGTCAAAACTGTGCAAAACAGCGTTTTGGGGCACGAAACGCACGTTTTGCGTCAAAACTGTGCAAAAGCAGCGTTTTCTTGCACGAAACGCACGTTTTGCGTCAAAACTGTGCAAAAGCAGCGTTTTGGTGCACGAAACGCACGTTTTGCGTCAAAACTGTGCAAAAGCAGCGTTTTGGTGCACGAAACGCACGTTTTGCGTCAAAACTGTGCAAAACAGCGTTTTGGGCCACGAAACGCACGTTTTGCGTCAAAACTGTGCAAAAGCAGCGTTTTGGTGCACGAAACACACGTTTTGCGTCAAAACTGTGCAAAAGCAGCGTTTTGGGGCACGAAACGCACGTTTTGCGTCAAAACTGTGCAAAAGCAGCGTTTTCTTGCACGAAACGCACGTTTTGCGTCAAAACTGTGCAAAAGCAGCGTTTTGGTGCTCGAAACGCACGTTTTGCGTCAAAACTGTGCAAAACAGCGTTTTGGGGCACGAAACGCACGTTTTGCGTCAAAACTGCGCAAAAGCAGCGTTTTGGTGCTCGAAACGCACGTTTTGCGTCAAAACTGTGCAAAAGCAGCGTTTTGGTGCACGAAACGCACGTTTTGCGTCAAAACTGTGCAAAAGCAGCGTTTTCTTGCACGAAACGCACGTTTTGCGTCAAAACTGTGCAAAAGCAGCGTTTTCTTGCACGAAACGCACGTTTTGCGTCAAAACTGTGCAAAAGCAGCGTTTTGGTGCACGAAACGCACGTTTTGCGTCAAACCTGTGCAAAAGCAGCGTTTTGGTGCACGAAACGCACGTTTTGCGTCAAAACTGTGCAAAAGCAGCGTTTTGGTGCTCGAAACGCACGTTTTGCGTCAAAACTGTGCAAAACAGCGTTTTGGGGCACGAAACGCACGTTTTGCGTCAAAACTGTGCAAAAGCAGCGTTTTCTTGCACGAAACGCACGTTTTGCGTCAAAACTGTGCAAAAGCAGCGTTTTGGTGCACGAAACGCACGTTTTGCGTCAAAACTGTGCAAAAGCAGCGTTTTCTTGCACGAAACGCACGTTTTGCGTCAAAACTGTGCAAAAGCAGCGTTTTCTTGCACGAAACGCACGTTTTGCGTCAAAACTGTGCAAAAGCAGCGTTTTGGTGCTCGAAACGCACGTTTTGCGTCAAAACTGTGCAAAACAGCGTTTTGGGGCACGAAACGCACGTTTTGCGTCAAAACTGTGCAAAAGCAGCGTTTTCTTGCACGAAACGCACGTTTTGCGTCAAAACTGTGCAAAAGCAGCGTTTTGGTGCACGAAACGCACGTTTTGCGTCAAAACTGTGCAAAACAGCGTTTTGGGGCACGAAACGCACGTTTTGCGTCAAAACTGCGCAAAAGCAGCGTTTTGGTGCTCGAAACGCACGTTTTGCGTCAAAACTGTGCAAAAGCAGCGTTTTGGTGCACGAAACGCACGTTTTGCGTCAAAACTGTGCAAAAGCAGCGTTTTGGTGCACGAAACGCACGTTTTGCGTCAAAACTGATCAAAAGCAGCGTTTTGGTGCACGAAACGCACGTTTTGCGTCAAAACTGTGCAAAAGCAGCGTGTTGGAGCACGAAACGCACGTTTTGCGTCAAAACTGTGCAAAAGCAGCGTTTTGGTGCACGAAACGCACGTTTTGCGTCAAAACTGTGCAAAAGCAGCGTTTTCTTGCACGAAACGCACGTTTTGCGTCAAAACTGTGCAAAAGCAGCGTTTTCTTGCACGAAACGCACGTTTTGCGTCAAAACTGTGCAAAAGCAGCGTGTTGGAGCACGAAACGCACGTTTTGCGCCAAAACTGTGCAAAAGCAGCGTTTTGGTGCACAAAACGCACGTTTTGCGTCAAAACTGTGCAAAACAGCGTTTTGGGGCACGAAACGCACGTTTTGCGTCAAAACTGTGCAAAAGCAGCGTTTTGGTGCTCGAAACGCACGTTTTGCGTCAAAACTGTGCAAAACAGCGTTTTGGGGCACGAAACGCACGTTTTGCGTCAAAACTGTGCAAAAGCAGCGTTTTGGTGCACGAAACGCACGTTTTGCGTCAAAACTGTGCAAAAGCAGCGTTTTGGTGCTCGAAACGCACGTTTTGCGTCAAAACTGTGCAAAACAGCGTTTTGGGGCACGAAACGCACGTTTTGCGTCAAAACTGTGCAAAAGCAGCGTTTTCTTGCACGAAACGCACGTTTTGCGTCAAAACTGTGCAAAAGCAGCGTTTTGGTGCACGAAACGCACGTTTTGCGTCAAAACTGTGCAAAACAGCGTTTTGGGGCACGAAACGCACGTTTTGCGTCAAAACTGCGCAAAAGCAGCGTTTTGGTGCTCGAAACGCACGTTTTGCGTCAAAACTGTGCAAAAGCAGCGTTTTGGTGCACGAAACGCACGTTTTGCGTCAAAACTGTGCAAAACAGCGTTTTGGGGCACGAAACGCACGTTTTGCGTCAAAACTGTGCAAAAGCAGCGTTTTCTTGCACGAAACGCACGTTTTGCGTCAAAACTGCGCAAAAGCAGCGTTTTGGTGCTCGAAACGCACGTTTTGCGTCAAAACTGTGCAAAAGCAGCGTTTTGGTGCACGAAACGCACGTTTTGCGTCAAAACTGTGCAAAACAGCGTTTTGGGGCACGAAACGCACGTTTTCGTCAAAACTGTGCAAAAGCAGCGTTTTCTTGCACGAAACGCACGTTTTGCGTCAAAACTGTGCAAAAGCAGCGTTTTGGGGCACGAAACGCACGTTTTGCGCCAAAACTGTGCAAAAGCAGCGTTTTGGTGCACGAAACGCACGTTTTGCGTCAAAACTGTGCAAAAGCAGCGTTTTCTTGCACGAAACGCACGTTTTGCGTCAAAACTGTGCAAAAGCAGCGTTTTCTTGCACGAAACGCACGTTTAGCGTCAAAACTGCGCAAAAGCAGCGTTTTGGTGCACGAAACGCACGTTTTGCGTCAAAACTGGGCAAAAGCAGCGTTTTGGTGCACGAAACGCACGTTTTGCGTCAAAACTGTGCAAAAGCAGCGTTTTGGGGCACGAAACGCACGTTTTGCGCCAAAACTGTGCAAAAGCAGCGTTTTGGTGCACGAAACCGCACGTTTTGCGTCAAAACTGTGCAAAAGCAGCGTTTTCTTGCACGAAACGCACGTTTTGCGTCAAAACTGTGCAAAAGCAGCGTTTTGGTGCACGAAACGCACGTTTTGCGTCAAAACTGTGCAAAAGCAGCGTGTTGGAGCACGAAACGCACGTTTTGCGTCAAAACTGTGCAAAAGCAGCGTTTTGGGGCACGAAACGCACGTTTCGCGTCAAAACTGTGCAAAACCGCGTTTTGGGGCACGAAACGCACGTTTTGCGTCAAAACTGTGCAAAAGCAGCGTTTTGGTGCTCGAAACGCACGTTTTGCGTCAAAACTGTGCAAAACAGCGTTTTGGGGCACGAAACGCACGTTTTGCGTCAAAACTGTGCAAAAGCAGCGTTTTGGGGCACGAAACGCACGTTTTGCGTCAAAACTGTGCAAAAGCAGCGTTTTCTTGCACGAAACGCACGTTTTGCGTCAAAACTGTGCAAAAGCAGCGTTTTGGTGCACGAAACGCACGTTTTGCGTCAAAACTGTGCAAAACAGCGTTTTGGGGCACGAAACGCACGTTTTGCGTCAAAACTGCGCAAAAGCAGCGTTTTGGTGCTCGAAACGCACGTTTTGCGTCAAAACTGTGCAAAAGCAGCGTTTTGGTGCACGAAACGCACGTTTTGCGTCAAAACTGTGCAAAACAGCGTTTTGGGGCACGAAACGCACGTTTTGCGTCAAAACTGTGCAAAAGCAGCGTTTTCTTGCACGAAACGCACGTTTTGCGTCAAAACTGTGCAAAAGCAGCGTTTTGGTGCACGAAACGCACGTTTTGCGTCAAAACTGTGCAAAACAGCGTTTTGGGGCACGAAACGCACGTTTTGCGTCAAAACTGCGCAAAAGCAGCGTTTTGGTGCTCGAAACGCACGTTTTGCGTCAAAACTGTGCAAAAGCAGCGTTTTGGTGCACGAAACGCACGTTTTGCGTCAAAACTGGGCAAAAGCAGCGTTTTGGTGCACGAAACGCACGTTTTGCGTCAAAACTGTGCAAAAGCAGCGTTTTGGGGCACGAAACGCACGTTTTGCGCCAAAACTGTGCAAAAGCAGCGTTTTGGTGCACGAAACGCACGTTTTGCGTCAAAACTGTGCAAAAGCAGCGTTTTCTTGCACGAAACGCACGTTTTGCGTCAAAACTGTGCAAAAGCAGCGTTTTGGTGCACGAAACGCACGTTTTGCGTCAAAACTGTGCAAAAGCAGCGTGTTGGAGCACGAAACGCACGTTTTGCGTCAAAACTGTGCAAAAGCAGCGTTTTGGGGCACGAAACGCACGTTTCGCGTCAAAACTGTGCAAAACCGCGTTTTGGGGCACGAAACGCACGTTTTGCGTCAAAACTGTGCAAACCAGCGTTTTGGGGCACGAAACGCACGTTTTGCGTCAAAACTGTGCAAAAGCAGCGTTTTCTTGCACGAAACGCACGTTTTGCGTCAAAACTGTGCAAAAGCAGCGTTTTGGTGCACGAAACGCACGTTTTGCGTCAAAACTGTGCAAAACAGCGTTTTGGGGCACGAAACGCACGTTTTGCGTCAAAACTGCGCAAAAGCAGCGTTTTGGTGCTCGAAACGCACGTTTTGCGTCAAAACTGTGCAAAAGCAGCGTTTTGGTGCACGAAACGCACGTTTTGCGTCAAAACTGTGCAAAAGCAGCGTTTTGGTGCTCGAAACGCACGTTTTGCGTCAAAACTGTGCAAAACAGCGTTTTGGGGCACGAAACGCACGTTTTGCGTCAAAACTGTGCAAAAGCAGCGTTTTGGTGCACGAAACGCACGTTTTGCGTCAAAACTGTGCAAAAGCAGCGTTTTGGTGCACGAAACGCACGTTTTGCGCCAAAACTGTGCAAAAGCAGCGTTTTGGTGCACGAAACGCACGTTTTGCGTCAAAACTGTGCAAAAGCAGCGTTTTCTTGCACGAAACGCACGTTTTGCGTCAAAACTGTGCAAAAGCAGCGTTTTGGTGCACGAAACGCACGTTTTGCGTCAAAACTGTGCAAAAGCAGCGTGTTGGAGCACGAAACGCACGTTTTGCGTCAAAACTGTGCAAAAGCAGCGTTTTGGGGCACGAAACGCACGTTTCGCGTCAAAACTGTGCAAAACCGCGTTTTGGGGCACGAAACGCACGTTTTGCGTCAAAACTGTGCAAAAGCAGCGTTTTGGTGCTCGAAACGCACGTTTTGCGTCAAAACTGTGCAAAACAGCGTTTTGGGGCACGAAACGCACGTTTTGCGTCAAAACTGTGCAAAAGCAGCGTTTTGGGGCACGAAACGCACGTTTTGCGTCAAAACTGTGCAAAAGCAGCGTTTTTGGTGCACGAAACGCACGTTTTGCGTCAAAACTGTGCAAAAGCAGCGTTTTGGTGCACGAAACGCACGTTTTGCGTCAAAACTGCGCAAAAGCAGCGTTTTGGTGCACGAAACGCACGTTTTGCGTCAAAACTGCGCAAAAGCAGCGTTTTGGTGCACGAAACGCACGTTTTGCGTCAAAACTGTGCAAAAGCAGCGTTTTCTTGCACGAAACGCACGTTTTGCGTCAAAACTGTGCAAAAGCAGCGTTTTGGGGCACGAAACGCACGTTTTGCGTCAAAACTGTGCAAAAGCAGCGTTTTGGTGCACGAAACGCACGTTTTTGCGTCAAAACTGTGCAAAAGCAGCGTTTTCTTGCACGAAACGCACGTTTTGCGTCAAAACTGTGCAAAAGCAGCGTTTTCTTGCACGAAACGCACGTTTAGCGTCAAAACTGCGCAAAATCAGCGTTTTGGTGCACGAAACGCACGTTTTGCGTCAAAACTGGGCAAAAGCAGCGTTTTGGTGCACGAAACGCACGTTTTGCGTCAAAACTGTGCAAAAGCAGCGTTTTGGGGCACGAAACGCACGTTTTGCGCCAAAACTGTGCAAAAGCAGCGTTTTGGTGCACGAAACGCACGTTTTGCGTCAAAACTGTGCAAAAGCAGCGTTTTCTTGCACGAAACGCACGTTTTGCGTCAAAACTGTGCAAAAGCAGCGTTTTGGTGCACGAAACGCACGTTTTGCGTCAAAACTGTGCAAAAGCAGCGTGTTGGAGCACGAAACGCACGTTTTGCGTCAAAACTGTGCAAAAGCAGCGTTTTGGGGCACGAAACGCACGTTTCGCGTCAAAACTGTGCAAAACCGCGTTTTGGGGCACGAAACGCACGTTTTGCGTCAAAACTGTGCAAAAGCAGCGTTTTGGTGCTCGAAACGCACGTTTTGCGTCAAAACTGTGCAAAACAGCGTTTTGGGGCACGAAACGCACGTTTTGCGTCAAAACTGTGCAAAAGCAGCGTTTTGGGGCACGAAACGCACGTTTTGCGTCAAAACTGTGCAAAAGCAGCGTTTTGGTGCACGAAACGCACGTTTTGCGTCAAAACTGTGCAAAAGCAGCGTTTTGGTGCTCGAAACGCACGTTTTGCGTCAAAACTGTGCAAACCAGCGTTTTGGGGCACGAAACGCACGTTTTGCGTCAAAAACTGTGCAAAAGCAGCGTTTTCTTGCACGAAACGCACGTTTTGCGTCAAAACTGTGCAAAAGCAGCGTTTTGGTGCTCGAAACGCACGTTTTGCGTCAAAACTGTGCAAAACAGCGTTTTGGGGCACGAAACGCACGTTTTGCGTCAAAACTGTGCAAAAGCAGCGTTTTGGTGCACGAAACGCACGTTTTGCGTCAAAACTGTGCAAAAGCAGCGTTTTTGGAGCACGAAACGCACGTTTAGCGTCAAAACTGTGCAAAAGCAGCGTTTTGGGGCACGAAACGCACGTTTTGCGTCAAAACTGTGCAAAAGCAGCGTTTTGGTGCACGAAACGCACGTTTTGCGTCAAAACTGTGCAAAAGCAGCGTTTTGGTGCACGAAACGCACGTTTTGCGTCAAAACTGCGCAAAAGCAGCGTTTTGGTGCACGAAACGCACGTTTTGCGTCAAAACTGGGCAAAAGCAGCGTTTTGGTGCACGAAACGCACGTTTTGCGTCAAAACTGTGCAAAAGCAGCGTTTTGGGGCACGAAAACGCACGTTTTGCGCCAAAACTGTGCAAAAGCAGCGTTTTGGTGCACGAAACGCACGTTTTGCGTCAAAACTGTGCAAAAGCAGCGTTTTCTTGCACGAAACGCACGTTTTGCGTCAAAACTGTGCAAAAGCAGCGTTTTCTTGCACGAAACGCACGTTTTGCGTCAAAACTGTGCAAAAGCAGCGTTTTGGTGCACGAAACGCACGTTTTGCGTCAAAACTGTGCAAAAGCAGCGTTTTCTTGCACGAAACGCACGTTTTGCGTCAAAACTGTGCAAAAGCAGCGTTTTCTTGCACGAAACGCACGTTTAGCGTCAAAACTGCGCAAAAGCAGCGTTTTGGTGCACGAAACGCACGTTTTGCGCCAAAACTGTGCAAAAGCAGCGTTTTGGTGCACGAAACGCACGTTTTGCGTCAAAACTGTGCAAAAGCAGCGTTTTCTTGCACGAAACGCACGTTTTGCGTCAAAACTGTGCAAAAGCAGCGTTTTGGTGCACGAAACGCACGTTTTGCGTCAAAACTGTGCAAAAGCAGCGTGTTGGAGCACGAAACGCACGTTTTGCGTCAAAACTGTGCAAAAGCAGCGTTTTGGGGCACGAAACGCACGTTTCGCGTCAAAACTGTGCAAAACCGCGTTTTGGGGCACGAAACGCACGTTTTGCGTCAAAACTGTGCAAAAGCAGCGTTTTGGTGCTCGAAACGCACGTTTTGCGTCAAAACTGTGCAAAACAGCGTTTTGGGGCACGAAACGCACGTTTTGCGTCAAAACTGTGCAAAAGCAGCGTTTTGGGGCACGAAACGCACGTTTTGCGTCAAAACTGTGCAAAAGCAGCGTTTTGGTGCACGAAACGCACGTTTTGCGTCAAAACTGTGCAAAAGCAGCGTTTTGGTGCTCGAAACGCACGTTTTGCGTCAAAACTGTGCAAACCAGCGTTTTGGGGCACGAAACGCACGTTTTGCGTCAAAACTGTGCAAAAGCAGCGTTTTCTTGCACGAAACGCACGTTTTGCGTCAAAACTGTGCAAAAGCAGCGTTTTGGTGCACGAAACGCACGTTTTGCGTCAAAACTGTGCAAAACAGCGTTTTGGGGCACGAAACGCACGTTTTGCGTCAAAACTGCGCAAAAGCAGCGTTTTGGTGCTCGAAACGCACGTTTTGCGTCAAAACTGTGCAAAAGCAGCGTTTTGGTGCACGAAACGCACGTTTTGCGTCAAAACTGTGCAAAAGCAGCGTTTTGGTGCTCGAAACGCACGTTTTGCGTCAAAACTGTGCAAAACAGCGTTTTGGGGCACGAAACGCACGTTTTGCGTCAAAACTGTGCAAAAGCAGCGTTTTGGTGCACGAAACGCACGTTTTGCGTCAAAACTGTGCAAAAGCAGCGTTTTGGTGCACGAAACGCACGTTTAGCGTCAAAACTGTGCAAAAGCAGCGTTTTGGGGCACGAAACGCACGTTTTGCGTCAAAACTGTGCAAAAGCAGCGTTTTGGTGCACGAAACGCACGTTTTGCGTCAAAACTGTGCAAAAGCAGCGTTTTGGTGCACGAAACGCACGTTTTGCGTCAAAACTGCGCAAAAGCAGCGTTTTGGTGCACGAAACGCACGTTTTGCGTCAAAACTGGGCAAAAGCAGCGTTTTGGTGCACGAAACGCACGTTTTGCGTCAAAACTGTGCAAAAGCAGCGTTTTGGGGCACGAAACGCACGTTTTGCGCCAAAACTGTGCAAAAGCAGCGTTTTGGTGCACGAAACGCACGTTTTGCGTCAAAACTGTGCAAAAGCAGCGTTTTCTTGCACGAAACGCACGTTTTGCGTCAAAACTGTGCAAAAGCAGCGTTTTGGTGCACGAAACGCACGTTTTGCGTCAAAACTGTGCAAAAGCAGCGTGTTGGAGCACGAAACGCACGTTTTGCGTCAAAACTGTGCAAAAGCAGCGTTTTGGTGCTCGAAACGCACGTTTTGCGTCAAAACTGTGCAAAACAGCGTTTTGGGGCACGAAACGCACGTTTTGCGTCAAAACTGTGCAAAAGCAGCGTTTTGGTGCTCGAAACGCACGTTTTGCGTCAAAACTGTGCAAACCAGCGTTTTGGGGCACGAAACGCACGTTTTGCGTCAAAACTGTGCAAAAGCAGCGTTTTCTTGCACGAAACGCACGTTTTGCGTCAAAACTGTGCAAAAGCAGCGTTTTGGTGCACGAAACGCACGTTTTGCGACAAAACTGTGCAAAACAGCGTTTTGGGGCACGAAACGCACGTTTTGCGTCAAAACTGCGCAAAAGCAGCGTTTTGGTGCTCGAAACGCACGTTTTGCGTCAAAACTGTGCAAAAGCAGCGTTTTGGTGCACGAAACGCACGTTTTGCGTCAAAACTGTGCAAAAGCAGCGTTTTGGTGCTCGAAACGCACGTTTTGCGTCAAAACTGTGCAAAACAGCGTTTTGGGGCACGAAACGCACGTTTTGCGTCAAAACTGTGCAAAAGCAGCGTTTTGGTGCACGAAACGCACGTTTTGCGTCAAAACTGTGCAAAAGCAGCGTTTTGGTGCACGAAACGCACGTTTAGCGTCAAAACTGTGCAAAAGCAGCGTTTTGGGGCACGAAACGCACGTTTTGCGTCAAAACTGTGCAAAAGCAGCGTTTTGGTGCACGAAACGCACGTTTTGCGTCAAAACTGTGCAAAAGCAGCGTTTTGGTGCACGAAACGCACGTTTTGCGTCAAAACTGCGCAAAAGCAGCGTTTTGGTGCACGAAACGCACGTTTTGCGTCAAAACTGGGCAAAAGCAGCGTTTTGGTGCACGAAACGCACGTTTTGCGTCAAAACTGTGCAAAAGCAGCGTTTTGGGGCACGAAACGCACGTTTTGCGCCAAAACTGTGCAAAAGCAGCGTTTTGGTGCACGAAACGCACGTTTTGCGTCAAAACTGTGCAAAAGCAGCGTTTTCTTGCACGAAACGCACGTTTTGCGTCAAAACTGTGCAAAAGCAGCGTTTTGGTGCACGAAACGCACGTTTTGCGTCAAAACTGTGCAAAAGCAGCGTGTTGGAGCACGAAACGCACGTTTTGCGTCAAAACTGTGCAAAAGCAGCGTTTTGGGGCACGAAACGCACGTTTCGCGTCAAAACTGTGCAAAACCGCGTTTTGGGGCACGAAACGCACGTTTTGCGTCAAAACTGTGCAAAAGCAGCGTTTTGGTGCTCGAAACGCACGTTTTGCGTCAAAACTGTGCAAAACAGCGTTTTGGGGCACGAAACGCACGTTTTGCGTCAAAACTGTGCAAAAGCAGCGTTTTCTTGCACGAAACGCACGTTTTGCGTCAAAACTGTGCAAAAGCAGCGTTTTGGTGCACGAAACGCACGTTTTGCGTCAAAACTGTGCAAAACAGCGTTTTGGGGCACGAAACGCACGTTTTGCGTCAAAACTGTGCAAAAGCAGCGTTTTCTTGCACGAAACGCACGTTTTGCGTCAAAACTGTGCAAAAGCAGCGTTTTCTTGCACGAAACGCACGTTTAGCGTCAAAACTGCGCAAAAGCAGCGTTTTGGTGCACGAAACGCACGTTTTGCGTCAAAACTGGGCAAAAGCAGCGTTTTGGTGCACGAAACGCACGTTTTGCGTCAAAACTGTGCAAAAGCAGCGTTTTGGGGCACGAAACGCACGTTTTGCGCCAAAACTGTGCAAAAGCAGCGTTTTGGTGCACGAAACGCACGTTTTGCGTCAAAACTGTGCAAAAGTAGCGTTTTCTTGCACGAAACGCACGTTTTGCGTCAAAACTGTGCAAAAGCAGCGTTTTGGTGCACGAAACGCACGTTTTGCGTCAAAACTGTGCAAAAGCAGCGTGTTGGAGCACGAAACGCACGTTTTGCGTCAAAACTGTGCAAAAGCAGCGTTTTGGGGCACGAAACGCACGTTTCGCGTCAAAACTGTGCAAAACCGCGTTTTGGGGCACGAAACGCACGTTTTGCGTCAAAACTGTGCAAAAGCAGCGTTTTGGTGCTCGAAACGCACGTTTTGCGTCAAAACTGTGCAAAAGCAGCGTTTTCTTGCACGAAACGCACGTTTTGCGTCAAAACTGTGCAAAAGCAGCGTTTTGGTGCACGAAACGCACGTTTTGCGTCAAAACTGTGCAAAAGCAGCGTTTTCTTGCACGAAACGCACGTTTTGCGTCAAAACTGTGCAAAAGCAGCGTTTTGGTGTACGAAACGCACGTTTTGCGTCAAAACTGCGCAAAAGCAGCGTTTTGGTGCACGAAACGCACGTTTTGCGTGTTACGTCCCGGGTCGAGCTTCGCGTCGAGGGGCGAGTTATGCTAATACCGGAACTATTGTTGCAATCCTTTTTGGCCACGCGGTACGTACGCCCGTCGTCTGCCAGGGAGTCCGTATGTACTCGTGACGTATTACTTACCGAGGTGCTTCCTCTCGTTGTCTCCTTGTATCAATGTTCGTCTAGGATCGGCTGGATGGAGATCTTGTACGGAGTAGACACTCGCGGGTATATTAATCGGAACGAGTTTCCACTTGTATATAGTTACTCGCGACTGGATTACTACGGTACGATCGTGACAGATAGGTAAATAATAAGATCTCATTAACTTGCGTAATTGATATCGACGACCTCCGTGTCGCGCACGTCCCATGAGCAGGTAACAAGCAAGGGTATCAAATGCGTTAGCGTACCTCGTGCGGCTATGTCACGCACCACCAGGTACAACGCAGATCGCGGTCACTCGACTAGGTTGTAAAGTAACTCCGTGCGGCTATTTCTCGCACCACCGAGTTCAACGCAGTCGAGGGTTTATGACTACTATTATAAAGGCTCGTAAGGACGATTATTGGATTAAACTAATGCGATTAGACTTGTAGTGAACAAGGTATATATATATTGAATGGAAGGTAATTAAGGAATACAATGCAAGTTAATTTAATGTCTATAATATAATTAAGATCAAAATACGAAGTGGTGATACAATTAATAATACAATGAATCGGAGTACAAATAGTAATATAATGAGTCGGTAATAAGAAGTAGTAATACAATGAATTGGAATAAGAAGTAGTAATATTTAGAATTAGTAAAGGGGCTCTAACCCTAGGCTTGGAAATAGTAACGCTTTGAGATGAGTCGCGAATGAAGGCTAAGAGCCGAATGAAGCCCGTAGCGCGAATGGCGCAGGAATGGCTCGATTGAGCGCAGGGGCGCGAATGGCGAATCGCTCCTGTCTCCAGGGCTTTATATAGTCCTTTCGACGTAGGAGGGGGAATGCTTGAATCATCGAAAAGGATGATTCAAGTTACAAATGTTTGGGTTTGCAGATTATTGGCGGATGTTTATAATGAATCGAATTGCGGCTTGAACAGAGGATGTTTACAATAACGAAGCGGTTTAAGGTGATGTTACAGTGGAATTTGGTGGGTTTATATTATGTCTAACGAATCGGCTTACTTCTAGGAATAATACGCATGACGGCTTATGGCTAAAAGGATATTGGATTACGTTCTAAGAAGAGTACATAATTGTCTTATAAGCTATGGTTATATAAAGGTATAGTATGTGTATAAATGTATAGTATAATATAATATAATAGTGTATATATGTATGTAATATATATGAACTTATGTACTAACTCAACGATAATATAGTATGGTATGTATGTATATGTGTAGTATATAATATAACTTATTTACTAATTCAAACGGAGGACATCCGTCCGACGTCACACCTCCCCCCCCGGGGTAACAAATTTACGCAGTAAATTTGTGCGGAGTAAGGTGTGTGGAATGTTCGCAAAAGTGTCTATTCACTGTCAAGGGAGCGCAAATCGTCGGGGAAAAGTTCACGACGCACTCGGGGGTATTCTGGGGATGTCGTTAATAGTCTTTCGGGTGGGCTATCACCGGGTTGGGGTATCGGGACCACTGGGGCAGTTGTCTTCAGGGTCACGGGGATACACTCTTTCACTTCTGTTTCTTTTGTTTTCAGGAGGATGCTGAAATGGGCCAGGGAGTTCCAGGTTGCTGCGACGAGTCGGAAGCTCCATCCATATGCTGCGTGCAGGGCGATTCCATTGAGAATCGTGTTGATGATTGTCTTGATGACTTGGAGGATCACGTAAATACCGATCAGTCCGGCTGATACTGATCCGAAGGTAAGAAATCCGTTCCAGATTTTCTTGGTTGCGGATTCGGCTATGCGGCTAATCGATGCTTCATCCAACAGGTTGTCCAATTGCAGAGTACCTTGATGGAATTCGCGTCCGGTGGCACCTTGGGCCATGGAGTTTACAATTGCCGTTCTCTCGACGGGAAACATAATGTGTTCCCGGAGTTTGGTAAGATCGTCTGATGAATATATTCCACCATTTGCGAGGTTGTACGGGTCGACGTATCGCCAATTAGGTTTTGTTAATGATTGTAGATGCTGTGGTGGAATCGTTTCTATCAGCTTCGGTGCGAAATGATACCAGTTTCCGTGGATCTGATATATCGTTGGAAGGATCGATGAGCAGGTACGGCGTGTTCCAATTGTTGTTAGAATATGTGTTTTAGGTGTCAGAAAATACGATGTATTACGGTAAGTAACTGGAAGTTCGTTGTAACACGTGTCGGTTTGTCTGACGCGACATGTGATTGGTATACACTTGATGACGTGTATAACTTCTCCTGCTGGTATTGCCATAAATCCTTCTTGTTTCGTAATAGAATAGGCGACGGCTTCGGGTGCAACGTGTACTAGATTTAAGGCGTTTTGTATTACCTGTTGTTCCAGGATGCACTTTTGAGCGAGGATGTCTTTGTACAATTGTGTTAATTGTGTACGAATGTGTCTTTCTACGTAAATAAATTTAGAATTTACATAGGTGAATATATCCAAATTTTCTACTGGAATTGATTTTGCGTTTTTGAATTTCCCATTGTGTTCCGTTTCCATGATTAAGAGCTTCGGATGCTCGGTTTTGATCAATTTGTAACCACAAATTGTTATTGATTTGGTAGCGGTTAAGGCGAAGGTGATATCCTGTGACGTCACTGTATATATGACGGGACCTTCGATTCCGTGCGGAAAAATCTTTGTGGATTTTCCCTCGTACAACACATCGTACTGGTTAAAATGACAGTAGTCCGTGGGTAATGCGTTCCAAAATGTGTGACCTCCTTCAGGATCCATGCAATTTTCGGCTTGAAGAGAGCAGTGGTGACCCGATTGAAGTACAATCTGGCCGGTAGAAAGTTTGATGTTTGCTGTATAGGATCGTGGTGTAACTCGTACCACTGCTTGTACTACAACGTTTGTCCATGTGCCGTATATATCTGCATACGTCGTTCCGGTACAGCTTCCTTCGACGGTAAGTGTTCCTGCCAAGGTTAGGCTGTAGACGGTGGTTGCGTTTTTGCGTACTCCGGTAATTTGAACCGTTGGTGATAACGCGATGGCTCCGGTTGCGTGCAAGGTGTTACATGCCTCACGCGTGACAGAGAATAGATATTGTTGTCGGCCGTTTTGGACGACAGATGTGTGTGAGTGCATGCCGCAATAATAGACTGTGCGGTCGATTTCCACTCGGCATTGTATTACGTTGGCCTCGTTGTATTCGCTCAGCTGGAGGAGTTGAACGTCCTTGACCTCGCTGGCGGCTTCGATGTTGGATGTATCACAATCCACAGTGTCGATCGTGGATAGCGTGGTGACGTTCATCGTCTGCCCTCCACAGTCATAGCCAATGAGTGCGGAAGTTGTCGTGATGAGGTAGAAGAAGAATGCTGCTGCCGTTGCTGTTGTCTTCATGTTGCTGCTGTGGCTTACAAAATTAGACTGGCTCCTCTGGAGCTCGCTCGCTGTTTTATAATGGGGTTTTACAGATAGTGGGGGAGTTTGCGCAGAGATAATAAAAACGTGTGACGCAGACGCAGGGGACTTTGCCCTTTTCAACTTATTACTATGCACGACCCTTGGTCGACCTTTGACTAGAATTTTTACATTTTGGTTAGGGAGCACCTCGATAACCTTGTACGGACCTGTGTACTCGTTATCGAATTTCCCTCTACGTGGTTCCTTCAAAAGCAATACCATATCGTTTACTTTGAATGTTTGTATATTTAGTTTCCTGTCGTAATACCCTTTTGAGCGTATTTTAGCTTGCGTCAAATTTTCACGTGCCTTTGAAACTGTGGTCGTTATTTTGTTTTGGAGATTACGGAGATATTGATTATAGGTTTCGTCGGGAGTATCGGGAAGGTAGGAATCAGCGGAAGGAACGCGCGCGATACGTCCGAATACCAATTCGTGTGGCGTGTATAACGTTCCTTCGTGAACGCTAGTGTTATAAGAAAACATCGCGTAATTCAACCATTCGTCCCAATTATTACGAGAGACGAACTGTTTAAGATATTCTGTAAGAACATGATGAGAACGCTCTATCGAACCATTACTTTGCGGATAGAATGCTGTAGTGCGTAGTTGTGTAATTTTGAAACGGCGAGCGACCGCTTTCATGAGCGCGCTCGTGAAATTTGATCCTTGGTCCGTTAGTATCGCTTTGGGGACACCGTATTTACAAATCAACTGACTAATCATCGCGTCCGCGGTTTCTATTGCATTGGCGTTTTTTAAAGGCACGGCGATTGAATATTTTGTCAAGAGATCTTGAATGGTAAGTATATAAGCGTTTCCTGACGCGGTAATTGGCAATGGACCGACGATGTCCATGGAAACTTTATCAAACGCTAGACCGGGCGTGTCTGTGAGCGTCATTGGTTGTCGTGTTTTTACGCGTGTCAACTTTCGGAGTTGACAACTTTCACAGGCGTTTACAAAATTTATAACGTCGCGTTTTAAGGTTGGCCAAAAATATCTTTCGCGGATTCGGCGATAAGTTTTCGATATACCTTTGTGACCGGCATACGCGGAGGTATGATTTTCGCGAAGAATATTATCTTTTTCGTTGTCGCGAGGTATTCTTACTTCGTGCGTGCACGTGAAGAGACGAACGTTTGTAAGAGCAAATAATTCGGTTAATGTACGTTGAATGAATTGCCACGGTATATCGTCGATGGCTGATTGAGACAAACTGACGGAAGTAAGGCAAAGCTCTGTACAAACGTCATACAGGGATCGGAGACATTCTATTAAATCTGTAGGAGCAGTGAAAACGTGTGGGGTGGTTTTTACAGGAAGTAGGATCATGTGGAAGGAGCCGATGTTACGCACTTTAGCTCTTCCAACACGCATGTCGTTGGGGATTTTTAATTTTCCTTGTAGAGATAGTTCGATCGCGCCTGGATCGAGGGGCTGACCGTCTAAGGTTACGAAGCACGCCACGTTGTCTCGTCGCATGACTAGACGGTCTCGTGTTGACGTAATGGTACGCCGGTTTATCTCGGCTGGAGGGTCGACGTCTACAGGCTCGTCGTCGTTGTCATCGTTGCTGGTCGCCGGCGGGACATCGTTATCGCCGCTCAGCTGTTCCTCTACAGTGTCGATGGCCTCCGGTTGTCCTTGCCTGACGTCATCCGTGAAGGTCGCCTCGGTGCGTATTTCGGGCGTAGGAAGAGTCGGTGCGAATGACGTGGACGGGACAGGATTTGGAACGTTTTGCGATGTACCGGGAGTAGGATCGTAGAGGGTTTCGTAATAGGAAGAATCAGAGCTGATTGGAAGGACTGCTGGGTTACGGGAGAGAGCGTCGGCGTTGACGTTTGACTTCCCAGCTTTATATATGATTTTATATTCGTATTCCGCCAGTTTCAATCTCCAGCGGAGTAATCGCGAAGTAGGATCGCGAACCGAATGCATCCAGACCAGCGGACGGTGGTCTGTGATTAAATTGAATGGTCGGCCATAAATATACGAACGGAAATGTTGCACCGCGTATACGATCGCGAGACATTCTTTTTCTATAGTCGAGTAATTTAATTCCGCTCCCTGTAATAACCGGGACGCGTAAGCGATTGGTTTATCCTCACCGATTTCGCCTTGGCTGAGGATTGCACCGATTGCGTATGCGGACGCATCGGTCGTGATGTGGAAAGGTTTCGTGAAATCAGGATATTGTAGGATAGGTTCGTTGCATAAAGCTTCGCGGAGTGTATGGAAGGCTCGTTCCTGATCTGGGCCCCATGAAAATTTCACGTCTTTACGAAGTAGGGCTGTTAATGGTTTCGAGATAGATGAGAATTTGTCGATAAATCTACGATAATATCCGGCGAGACCGAGAAACTCTCTAACGTTCTTTGCGTTTTTCGGCGTAGGAAAATTTTTTACCGCAGATACTTTACCGGGGCACGGTTTTACTCCGTCTTGGCTAATTATGTGCCCGAGATATGCTACCTCTCTGTGAAGGAACCCGCATTTGGAAGGTTCGAGTTTCAAATTTGCGTTACGCAGTCGTTCGGCTAGCTTATTGAATTTGTCGCGGTGTTCCGATAATGACCGCGCGTAGATTACAATATCGTCGAGATAAACAAACAGTTCGTGACCTTGGAGGCCCATTAAGACTGCGTCCATGAGTCGTTGAAACGTTGCCGGAGCATTGCGTAAGCCAAACGGCATGCGATTATATTGATAATGACCGAACGGTGTCGAAAACGCTGTTTTCTCTGCGTCTTCTTCACTCATACCGATTTGGTGGAATCCGCTCTTTAGGTCGAAAACGGAAAAGTATTTCGCGCTGCCTAGTTGATCGAGAATTTCTAATATGCTAGGCAAAGGATAAGCGTCGGGAATGGATTTTTCATTAAGTGCTCGAAAATCGATGACCATTCTCCAGCGTTTGTTTCCGTGTTCGTCCGGTTTTTTGGGCACTATCCACAAGGGGCTGTTATAAGGTGAAGTCGAAGGACGAACTATATCGTTATCTAAAAGTTCTTTCATTTGTTTATCTATTTCTTCCTTGTGGATAGGCGGGTAACGGTATTGTTTTACATTGACCGGCGCAGGGTCAGTGGTCGGAATTTTATGTTCCACGATATCGGTTTTGGCGAGCTTATCGCCTTCGAGATGGAAGAGGTCGTAATTTGCTTCTATTAATTCTTTAACATGATTAGCCTCTTCTGAATTTAAATGGCCAGTATTTATACTGGTGAGAATTTCTTTAATACGTTGGTCGGGAGTTCGGGACCCGATTAGATTTACTTGTTTTGTTGAAAAAAAATTTTCCCGCTTTTTCGCCGCGTCGGCGTAAGAATTAGTAGATTCAGCGAGTTTGCAAGAGTTAGAAGATTCAGTGAACTTGTGAGATTTAGTAGATTCAGCGAGTAAAGATTCAGTGAGGTTTGCGGTTTGCTCGGAAATTGCTTCGACCTCTTCCAGCTCAATCATCGGCATGGTGAAGGTCGCTTCTTTCTCCGATGTATTTATACACCGAAGAGCAGAGTTACCGTTATGGTTCCGTACAAGGCTGTCTAACACGTGTACACCCGGGGCTAGCTCTTGACGAGGGACGTACCCGACACGTGGGCCAATTGCTTTAATCGGAATAGTAACTACGGTTCTTCCCGAGACGCAAACGGTATTGGCGCGGTTGCAGATGGGGATTCTGTTACCCTTCCAAGTGACGTGGCTCTTATTATAAGAGATTTCCGCACCTTGGCGAAGGAAAGTATTTCCTAAAATTCCATCCATGGGGATGGGAAATTCGTCAGGGACCACTTGAAATTTGGAGATTACTCCGCATATAGATAAGGTAGTGGACCCGATGGTAGGAACACGATCGCGTGTGATTCCCGATATATTAACGGTATCCGTTATATTAATGAGCGTATCTATTTTTAACGCGCTTATTTTAATTAAGTTGGGCTCGGCGCCCGTGTCTATCATAAAAATACATTCGCGGTCGAGTTCTGGGATTGTAAGTTTGACTCGCGGAATTATATCTTCGTCTACTCCTGCGACGGTAATTCGGGGGTGATATTTATTGGTCGGACCGGCTTCGCTTGGCTTTCCTCCCGTCTGCGGTCCGGGTTCGCCGGGAGGTTTTGCCCGTTTCCCGAACGTTGAGAGTTCGCGTACGCTCGTTTACGACATTGATGGATGTCGTGTCCTAAAAATCCGCAATATGAACACGTCGGAGGAGGATTACTCGGACGCGTGTTGCTTGATCGCGGGCTATCGGTGCGTGATCGAGTTTCGGGGCGACGATTGTCGTCGGCGCGGTATTTACTTTCATCGCGGCGGGTATCGCGGTAATTTGGTTCGGCGCGATAGCGAGGTTCGTCGCGGCGTGTATCGCGATAATTTGTTTCCGGGCGGCGGCTACTTTCGGCGCGATATCCGAAGTCATCGCGGTATTGATTTCCGTCGCGGCGGTAATCGCGGTAACTTGAGTCGGAGCGGTATCGCGACTCGTTCGTAAGTCGAGGCGGCGTGTAATCGCGTGTGAAAGGGTGAGGTGACGACGATCGCCAAAATTCTCGCGGTGGAGTCATAGAACGGCGCGGCGTTTCAGGTGTCTTATCGCGTTCCGAGAATTGAACGCGTCTGGTCTCGGCTGGACCTTTCTCATAACGACGTTTATCTAATTCTAACTGTTTAAAAGATTTAATTGCCTCGTCGAAAACACGTGATAGCGGGTAAGTTCGATACGGGCGGATTTCGGGACGGATTCTCGGAATTAATCCGTCGATAAAACTATTGACCGTGAGATCATCGGCACTCGCGTTCGCGGTAGGGTTTCGTGTGCTGTCTAATATCGCGTCTCGTAAATCTTTAACGCGGCTAATATAGTCTAGAATATGTTCGTTAGCGCCCATGTAAATGTTCGCCATTTCCCCGCGGTAGTGATCTACATTTCTATTTGGACCGAAAACTTCTTTTAAGCGATTGCACAGAGTTGTTACGTCATCGATCGGTTCGTCTTCGATTGCGGTAGCTGCGCGTCCGCGTAATTTGGTAATTATTAATCGTACGAGGGTTCGTTCGGCGGAAGGGGAGACGATATCGCGTGCGCGTCGGCAAATTCGCGTGAATTGTAAAATAGGCATATTACTTCCATCAAACGCGGGTACAATATTAACGGCTTCTTTTAATGTATATTCTAACGGTTCGTTTGTTGAAGACGGGAAAGGTAGAGTTGACGCGGTTGACGTGGAAGGGGTCGCGGCAGGTAGCTGATTCATTCTTTCAATTTCGCGACGCGCGGTTTCTAATTCTTTACGTAATTTATCTTTCTCGCGTCGGTCGATTTCAAATTGATTTCTTTCTTTTTCTAGACTCTGGGCTTCTTCACGCAGACGACGTTCACGGTCGGCCATTTGTTTTTGCATCGCGCGGAGTTCGTGTTCGGATAGAAGTTCGCTTGCAGACGCTTTTGAAGAGGAACGTAATTCTGGACCGGTCGACATGATGAAAACGTGAGTTTAATAAATGTAACACGAAAATAACGGTAGTATAAAATCGCAAACTTTATTAATAATAAAAAAAAAATTTTTACAGGTTACCAGACTGGAACTGGAATACGCACCAGTCGTACACCCTTCGAGGAATAGAATTCTTGTCTTTATGACGGATCTGTGTTAAAAGAATTTCGTGTGGAATACGTTGGTGTGAATATACCTTTGGTGCGGTTTGTGTATCTATGGTCTCTATTTGATCTGAATACGGTATTGTCTCTGCGTCGCTATCACTTTCACATAAATCAACTACTTCTAGTTCGTTATTGACTGTTTGTTCGCATGGGACTGCTGGTGATTCCAATTTTCCTGGCTCAAGGGGCTCGTCCGACGCAACGGCTGACGACTCGGATTTCAGGTCGAAGTCTGCTAATTTAAGAAGCTGTTCGGCAGCCTCGAGCAGCATGCGTTCGAACTGGGTTTTCCTGCCGGAACGACGACTGTGTTTGCGTTTACGGTCGGTACGCTTTTGTGACTAAATAGAGCGGAATTTGGATTTTAATTTTGACTGAATAAATAATTTTAGATAATTATTTTTACCTCCATCCTGTGGCTCAACGTATAAACTTATATTGCTCCGCGACGAACTCGAAATGGGACTGGAAATACTGACAGTAATTGTACTAGATACTTTTCACTATGCGTACTCTAATCGCGGAGAAAAATCATGCGGTTCGGTCGTAGAGAGCGGCTGAACTGACGCTCTGGTATTGGCAGGCGCGACGCGTCGACGAATCGAGCGGAGTAGGGAGGTTGCGCGCGCAGCGGCTCGCTTCACGCGGCGGTCCGGCGGCCACTCAGCGCGGGTATACGATACGGCGGTTCGGTGATTCGTCCGTGGGACTGGACGGTTTGGAAGGGGCGACGCTCGGAGTCGAACTATTGGTTCCGCATCAATGGCGGTAGTAACCACGGAAATAACTTCACTTGTCGCGAATTCGTTTTGATTTCGAATAAGGTGTTTAACACGTCACTTGGAAATTGACATACGGTGATTGCAATTAATCCCACCGCTGCCACCAATTGTTACGTCCCGGGTCGAGCTTCGCGTCGAGGGGCGAGTTATGCTAATACCGGAACTATTGTTGCAATCCTTTTTGGCCACGCGGTACGTACGCCCGTCGTCTGCCAGGGAGTCCGTATGTACTCGTGACGTATTACTTACCGAGGTGCTTCCTCTCGTTGTCTCCTTGTATCAATGTTCGTCTAGGATCGGCTGGATGGAGATCTTGTACGGAGTAGACACTCGCGGGTATATTAATCGGAACGAGTTTCCACTTGTATATAGTTACTCGCGACTGGATTACTACGGTACGATCGTGACAGATAGGTAAATAATAAGATCTCATTAACTTGCGTAATTGATATCGACGACCTCCGTGTCGCGCACGTCCCATGAGCAGGTAACAAGCAAGGGTATCAAATGCGTTAGCGTACCTCGTGCGGCTATGTCACGCACCACCAGGTACAACGCAGATCGCGGTCACTCGACTAGGTTGTAAAGTAACTCCGTGCGGCTATTTCTCGCACCACCGAGTTCAACGCAGTCGAGGGTTTATGACTACTATTATAAAGGCTCGTAAGGACGATTATTGGATTAAACTAATGCGATTAGACTTGTAGTGAACAAGGTATATATATATTGAATGGAAGGTAATTAAGGAATACAATGCAAGTTAATTTAATGTCTATAATATAATTAAGATCAAAATACGAAGTGGTGATACAATTAATAATACAATGAATCGGAGTACAAATAGTAATATAATGAGTCGGTAATAAGAAGTAGTAATACAATGAATTGGAATAAGAAGTAGTAATATTTAGAATTAGTAAAGGGGCTCTAACCCTAGGCTTGGAAATAGTAACGCTTTGAGATGAGTCGCGAATGAAGGCTAAGAGCCGAATGAAGCCCGTAGCGCGAATGGCGCAGGAATGGCTCGATTGAGCGCAGGGGCGCGAATGGCGAATCGCTCCTGTCTCCAGGGCTTTATATAGTCCTTTCGACGTAGGAGGGGGAATGCTTGAATCATCGAAAAGGATGATTCAAGTTACAAATGTTTGGGTTTGCAGATTATTGGCGGATGTTTATAATGAATCGAATTGCGGCTTGAACAGAGGATGTTTACAATAACGAAGCGGTTTAAGGTGATGTTACAGTGGAATTTGGTGGGTTTATATTATGTCTAACGAATCGGCTTACTTCTAGGAATAATACGCATGACGGCTTATGGCTAAAAGGATATTGGATTACGTTCTAAGAAGAGTACATAATTGTCTTATAAGCTATGGTTATATAAAGGTATAGTATGTGTATAAATGTATAGTATAATATAATATAATAGTGTATATATGTATGTAATATATATGAACTTATGTACTAACTCAACGATAATATAGTATGGTATGTATGTATATGTGTAGTATATAATATAACTTATTTACTAATTCAAACGGAGGACATCCGTCCGACGTCACATGCGTCAAAACTGCGCAAAAGCAGCGTTTTGGTGCACGAAACGCACGTTTTGCGTCAAAACTGTGCAAAAGCAGCGTTTTCTTGCACGAAACGCACGTTTTGCGTCAAAACTGTGCAAAAGCAGCGTTTTCTTGCACGAAACGCACGTTTAGCGTCAAAACTGCGCAAAAGCAGCGTTTTGGTGCACGAAACGCACGTTTTGCGTCAAAACTGGGCAAAAGCAGCGTTTTGGTGCACGAAACGCACGTTTTGCGTCAAAACTGTGCAAAAGCAGCGTTTTGGGGCACGAAACGCACGTTTTGCGCCAAAACTGTGCAAAAGCAGCGTTTTGGTGCACGAAACGCACGTTTTGCGTCAAAACTGTGCAAAAGCAGCGTTTTCTTGCACGAAACGCACGTTTTGCGTCAAAACTGTGCAAAAGCAGCGTTTTGGTGCACGAAACGCACGTTTTGCGTCAAAACTGTGCAAAAGCAGCGTTTTGGTGCACGAAACGCACGTTTTGCGTCAAAACTGTGCAAAAGCAGCGTTTTCTTGCACGAAACGCACGTTTTGCGTCAAAACTGTGCAAAAGCAGCGTTTTGGTGCACGAAACGCACGTTTTGCGTCAAAACTGTGCAAAAGCAGCGTGTTGGAGCACGAAACGCACGTTTTGCGTCAAAACTGTGCAAAAGCAGCGTTTTGGGGCACGAAACGCACGTTTTGCGTCAAAACTGCGCAAAAGCAGCGTTTTGGTGCACGAAACGCACGTTTTGCGTCAAAACTGCGCAAAAGCAGCGTTTTGGTGCACGAAACGCACGTTTTGCGTCAAAACTGTGCAAAAGCAGCGTTTTCTTGCACGAAACGCACGTTTTGCGTCAAAACTGTGCAAAAGCAGCGTTTTGGGGCACGAAACGCACGTTTTGCGTCAAAACTGTGCAAAAGCAGCGTTTTGGTGCACGAAACGCACGTTTTGCGTCAAAACTGTGCAAAAGCAGCGTTTTCTTGCACGAAACGCACGTTTTGCGTCAAAACTGTGCAAAAGCAGCGTTTTCTTGCACGAAACGCACGTTTTGCGTCAAAACTGTGCAAAAGCAGCGTTTTGGTGCACGAAACGCACGTTTTGCGTCAAAACTGTGCAAAAGCAGCGTTTTCTTGCACGAAACGCACGTTTTGCGTCAAAACTGTGCAAAAGCAGCGTTTTGGTGCACGAAACGCACGTTTTGCGTCAAAACTGCGCAAAAGCAGCGTTTTGGTGCACGAAACGCACGTTTTGCGTCAAAACTGCGCAAAAGCAGCGTTTTGGTGCACGAAACGCACGTTTTGCGTCAAAACTGTGCAAAAGCAGCGTTTTCTTGCACGAAACGCACGTTTTGCGTCAAAACTGTGCAAAAGCAGCGTTTTGGGGCACGAAACGCACGTTTTGCGTCAAAACTGTGCAAAAGCAGCGTTTTGGTGCACGAAACGCACGTTTTGCGTCAAAACTGTGCAAAAGCAGCGTTTTCTTGCACGAAACGCACGTTTTGCGTCAAAACTGTGCAAAAGCAGCGTTTTCTTGCACGAAACGCACGTTTAGCGTCAAAACTGCGCAAAAGCAGCGTTTTGGTGCACGAAACGCACGTTTTGCGTCAAAACTGTGCAAAAGCAGCGTTTTGGTGCTCGAAACGCACGTTTTGCGTCAAAATTGTGCAAACCAGCGTTTTGGGGCACGAAACGCACGTTTTGCGTCAAAACTGTGCAAAAGCAGCGTTTTGGGGCACGAAACGCACGTTTTGCGTCAAAACTGTGCAAAAGCAGCGTTTTGGTGCACGAAACGCACGTTTTGCGTCAAAACTGTGCAAAACAGCGTTTTGGGGCACGAAACGCACGTTTTGCGTCAAAACTGCGCAAAAGCAGCGTTTTGGTGCTCGAAACGCACGTTTTGCGTCAAAACTGTGCAAAAGCAGCGTTTTGGTGCACGAAACGCACGTTTTGCGTCAAAACTGTGCAAAAGCAGCGTGTTGGAGCACGAAACGCACGTTTTGCGTCAAAACTGTGCAAAAGCAGCGTTTTGGTGCACGAAACGCACGTTTTGCGTCAAAACTGTGCAAAACAGCGTTTTGGGGCACGAAACGCACGTTTTGCGTCAAAACTGTGCAAAACAGCGTTTTGGGGCACGAAACGCACGTTTTGCGTCAAAACTGTGCAAAACAGCGTTTTGGGGCACGAAACGCACGTTTTGCGTCAAAACTGTGCAAAAGCAGCGTTTTGGGGCACGAAACGCACGTTTTGCGCCAAAACTGTGCAAAAGCAGCGTTTTGGTGCACGAAACGCACGTTTTGCGTCAAAACTGTGCAAAAGCAGCGTTTTGGGGCACGAAACGCACGTTTTGCGTCAAAACTGTGCAAAAGCAGCGTTTTGGTGCACGAAACGCACGTTTTGCGTCAAAACTGTGCAAAAGCAGCGTGTTGGAGCACGAAACGCACGTTTTGCGTCAAAACTGCGCAAAAGCAGCGTTTTGGTGCACGAAACGCACGTTTTGCGTCAAAACTGTGCAAAAGCAGCGTTTTCTTGCACGAAACGCACGTTTTGCGTCAAAACTGTGCAAAAGCAGCGTTTTCTTGCACGAAACGCACGTTTTGCGTCAAAACTGAGCAAAAGCAGCGTTTTGGTGCACGAAACGCACGTTTTGCGTCAAAACTGCGCAAAAGCAGCGTTTTGGTGCTCGAAACGCACGTTTTGCGTCAAAACTGTGCAAAAGCAGCGTTTTGGTGCACGAAACGCACGTTTTGCGTCAAAACTGTGCAAAAGCAGCGTGTTGGAGCACGAAACGCACGTTTTGCGTCAAAACTGTGCAAAAGCAGCGTTTTGGGGCACGAAACGCACGTTTTGCGTCAAAACTGTGCAAAAGCAGCGTTTTGGTGCTCGAAACGCACGTTTTGCGTCAAAACTGTGCAAAACAGCGTTTTGGGGCACGAAACGCACGTTTTGCGTCAAAACTGTGCAAAACAGCGTTTTGGGGCACGAAACGCACGTTTTGCGTCAAAACTGTGCAAAAGCAGCGTTTTGGTGCTCGAAACGCACGTTTTGCGTCAAAACTGTGCAAAACAGCGTTTTGGGGCACGAAACGCACGTTTTGCGTCAAAACTGTGCAAAAGCAGCGTTTTGGTGAACGAAACGCACGTTTTGCGTCAAAACTGTGCAAAAGCAGCGTGTTGGAGCACGAAACGCACGTTTTGCGTCAAAACTGTGCAAAAGCAGCGTTTTGGGGCACGAAACGCACGTTTTGCGTCAAAACTGTGCAAAAGCAGCGTTTTGGTGCACGAAACGCACGTTTTGCGTCAAAACTGCGCAAAAGCAGCGTTTTGGTGCACGAAACGCACGTTTTGCGTCAAAACTGTGCAAAAGCAGCGTTTTGGGGCACGAAACGCACGTTTTGCGTCAAAACTGTGCAAAAGCAGCGTTTTGGTGCACGAAACGCACGTTTTGCGTCAAAACTGTGCAAAAGCAGCGTTTTGGTGCACGAAACGCACGTTTTGCGTCAAAACTGCGCAAAAGCAGCGTTTTGGTGCACGAAACGCACGTTTTGCGTCAAAACTGCGCAAAAGCAGCGTTTTGGTGCACGAAACGCACGTTTTGCGTCAAAACTGTGCAAAAGCAGCGTTTTCTTGCACGAAACGCACGTTTTGCGTCAAAACTGTGCAAAAGCAGCGTTTTGGTGCACGAAACGCACGTTTTGCGTCAAAACTGTGCAAAAGCAGCGTTTTGGGGCACGAAACGCACGTTTTGCGCCAAAACTGTGCAAAAGCAGCGTTTTGGTGCACGAAACGCACGTTTTGCGTCAAAACTGTGCAAAAGCAGCGTTTTCTTGCACGAAACGCACGTTTTGCGTCAAAACTGTGCAAAAGCAGCGTTTTGGTGCACGAAACGCACGTTTTGCGTCAAAACTGTGCAAAAGCAGCGTTTTGGGGCACGAAACGCACGTTTTGCGTCAAAACTGTGCAAAAGCAGCGTTTTGGTGCACGAAACGCACGTTTTGCGTCAAAACTGTGCAAAAGCAGCGTTTTCTTGCACGAAACGCACGTTTAGCGTCAAAACTGCGCAAAAGCAGCGTTTTGGTGCACGAAACGCACGTTTTGCGTCAAAACTGTGCAAAAGCAGCGTTTTGGTGCTCGAAACGCACGTTTTGCGTCAAAACTGTGCAAACCAGCGTTTTGGGGCACGAAACGCACGTTTTGCGTCAAAACTGTGCAAAAGCAGCGTTTTCTTGCACGAAACGCACGTTTTGCGTCAAAACTGTGCAAAAGCAGCGTTTTGGTGCACGAAACGCACGTTTAGCGTCAAAACTGTGCAAAAGCAGCGTTTTGGTGCACGAAACGCACGTTTAGCGTCAAAACTGTGCAAAAGCAGCGTTTTGGTGCACGAAACGCACGTTTTGCGTCAAAACTGTGCAAAAGCAGCGTTTTGGTGCACGAAACGCACGTTTTGCGTCAAAACTGCGCAAAAGCAGCGTTTTGGTGCACGAAACGCACGTTTTGCGTCAAAACTGGGCAAAAGCAGCGTTTTGGTGCACGAAACGCACGTTTTGCGTCAAAACTGTGCAAAAGCAGCGTTTTCTTGCACGAAACGCACGTTTTGCGTCAAAACTGTGCAAAAGCAGCGTGTTGGAGCACGAAACGCACGTTTTGCGTCAAAACTGTGCAAAAGCAGCGTTTTGGGGCACGAAACGCACGTTTTGCGTCAAAACTGCGCAAAAGCAGCGTTTTGGTGCACGAAACGCACGTTTTGCGTCAAAACTGCGCAAAAGCAGCGTTTTGGTGCACGAAACGCACGTTTTGCGTCAAAACTGTGCAAAAGCAGCGTTTTCTTGCACGAAACGCACGTTTTGCGTCAAAACTGTGCAAAAGCAGCGTTTTGGGGCACGAAACGCACGTTTTGCGTCAAAACTGTGCAAAAGCAGCGTTTTGGTGCACGAAACGCACGTTTTGCGTCAAAACTGCGCAAAAGCAGCGTTTTGGTGCTCGAAACGCACGTTTTGCGTCAAAACTGTGCAAAAGCAGCGTTTTGGTGCACGAAACGCACGTTTTGCGTCAAAACTGTGCAAAAGCAGCGTGTTGGAGCACGAAACGCACGTTTTGCGTCAAAACTGTGCAAAAGCAGCGTTTTGGGGCACGAAACGCACGTTTTGCGTCAAAACTGTGCAAAAGCAGCGTTTTGGTGCTCGAAACGCACGTTTTGCGTCAAAACTGTGCAAAACAGCGTTTTGGGGCACGAAACGCACGTTTTGCGTCAAAACTGTGCAAAACAGCGTTTTGGGGCACGAAACGCACGTTTTGCGTCAAAACTGTGCAAAAGCAGCGTTTTGGTGCTCGAAACGCACGTTTTGCGTCAAAACTGTGCAAAACAGCGTTTTGGGGCACGAAACGCACGTTTTGCGTCAAAACTGTGCAAAAGCAGCGTTTTGGTGAACGAAACGCACGTTTTGCGTCAAAACTGTGCAAAAGCAGCGTGTTGGAGCACGAAACGCACGTTTTGCGTCAAAACTGTGCAAAAGCAGCGTTTTGGGGCACGAAACGCACGTTTTGCGTCAAAACTGTGCAAAAGCAGCGTTTTGGTGCACGAAACGCACGTTTTGCGTCAAAACTGCGCAAAAGCAGCGTTTTGGTGCACGAAACGCACGTTTTGCGTCAAAACTGTGCAAAAGCAGCGTTTTGGGGCACGAAACGCACGTTTTGCGTCAAAACTGTGCAAAAGCAGCGTTTTGGTGCACGAAACGCACGTTTTGCGTCAAAACTGTGCAAAAGCAGCGTTTTGGTGCACGAAACGCACGTTTTGCGTCAAAACTGCGCAAAAGCAGCGTTTTGGTGCACGAAACGCACGTTTTGCGTCAAAACTGCGCAAAAGCAGCGTTTTTGGTGCACGAAACGCACGTTTTGCGTCAAAACTGTGCAAAACAGCGTTTTTGGGCACGAAACGCACGTTTTGCGTCAAAACTGTGCAAAAGCAGCGTTTTGGTGCACGAAACGCACGTTTTGCGTCAAAACTGTGCAAAAGCAGCGTTTTGGGGCACGAAACGCACGTTTTGCGCCAAAACTGTGCAAAAGCAGCGTTTTGGTGCACGAAACGCACGTTTTGCGTCAAAACTGTGCAAAAGCAGCGTTTTCTTGCACGAAATGCACGTTTTGCGTCAAAACTGTGCAAAAGCAGCGTTTTGGTGCACGAAACGCACGTTTTGCGTCAAAACTGTGCAAAACAGCGTTTTGGGGCACGAAACGCACGTTTTGCGTCAAAACTGTGCAAAAGCAGCGTTTTGGTGCACGAAACGCACGTTTAGCGTCAAAACTGTGCAAAAGCAGCGTTTTGGGGCACGAAACGCACGTTTTGCGTCAAAACTGTGCAAAAGCAGCGTTTTCTTGCACGAAACGCACGTTTTGCGTCAAAACTGTGCAAAAGCAGCGTTTTGGTGCTCGAAACGCACGTTTTGCGTCAAAACTGTGCAAAACAGCGTTTTGGGGCACGAAACGCACGTTTTGCGTCAAAACTGTGCAAAAGCAGCGTTTTCTTGCACGAAACGCACGTTTTGCGTCAAAACTGTGCAAAAGCAGCGTGTTGGAGCACGAAACGCACGTTTTGCGTCAAAACTGTGCAAAAGCAGCGTATTGGGGCACGAAACGCACGTTTCGCGTCAAAACTGTGCAAAACAGCGTTTTGGGGCACGAAACGCACGTTTTGCGTCAAAACTGTGCAAAAGCAGCGTTTTGGGGCACGAAACGCACGTTTTGCGTCAAAACTGTGCAAAAGCAGCGTTTTGGTGCACGAAACGCACGTTTTGCGTCAAAACTGTGCAAAAGCAGCGTTTTGGTGCTCGAAACGCACGTTTTGCGTCAAAACTGTGCAAAAGCAGCGTTTTCTTGCACGAAACGCACGTTTTGCGTCAAAACTGTGCAAAAGCAGCGTTTTGGTGCACGAAACGCACGTTTTGCGTCAAAACTGTGCAAAAGCAGCGTTTTGGTGCACGAAACGCACGATTTGCGTCAAAACTGTGCAAAAGCACCGTTTTGGTGCACGAAACGCACGTTTTGCGTCAAAACTGCGCAAAAGCAGCGTTTTGGTGCACGAAACGCACGTTTTGCGTCAAAACTGTGCAAAAGCAGCGTTTTGGTGCACGAAACGCACGATTTGCGTCAAAACTGTGCAAAAGCAGCGTTTTGGTGCACGAAACGCACGTTTTGCGTCAAAACTGTGCAAAAGCAGCGTTTTCTTGAACGAAACGCACGTTTTGCGTCAAAACTGTGCAAAAGCAGCGTTTTGGTGCACGAAACGCACGTTTTGCGTCAAAACTGTGCAAAAGCAGCGTTTTGGGGCACGAAACGCACGTTTTGCGTCAAAACTGTGCAAAAGCAGCGTTTTGGTGCACGAAACGCACGTTTTGCGTCAAAACTGCGCAAAAGCAGCGTTTTGGTGCACGAAACGCACGTTTTGCGTCAAAACTGTGCAAAAGCAGCGTTTTCTTGAACGAAACGCACGTTTTGCGTCAAAACTGTGCAAAAGCAGCGTTTTCTTGAACGAAACGCACGTTTTGCGTCAAAACTGTGCAAAAGCAGCGTTTTGGTGCACGAAACGCACGTTTTGCGTCAAAACTGTGCAAAACAGCGTTTTGGGGCACGAAACGCACGTTTTGCGTCAAAACTGTGCAAAAGCAGCGTTTTGGTGCACGAAACGCACGTTTTGCGTCAAAACTGTGCAAAAGCAGCGTTTTGGGGCACGAAACGCACGTTTTGCGTCAAAACTGTGCAAAAGCAGCGTGTTGGAGCACGAAACGCACGTTTTGCGTCAAAACTGTGCAAAAGCAGCGTTTTGGGGCACGAAACGCACGTTTCGCGTCAAAACTGTGCAAAACAGCGTTTTGGGGCACGAAACGCACGTTTTGCGTCAAAACTGTGCAAAAGCAGCGTTTTGGTGCACGAAACGCACGTTTTGCGTCAAAACTGTGCAAAACAGCGTTTTTGGGCACGAAACGCACGTTTTGCGTCAAAACTGTGCAAAAGCAGCGTTTTGGTGCACGAAACGCACGTTTTGCGTCAAAACTGTGCAAAAGCAGCGTTTTGGGGCACGAAACGCACGTTTTGCGCCAAAACTGTGCAAAAGCAGCGTTTTGGTGCACGAAACGCACGTTTTGCGTCAAAACTGTGCAAAAGCAGCGTTTTCTTGCACGAAACGCACGTTTTGCGTCAAAACTGTGCAAAAGCAGCGTTTTGGTGCACGAAACGCACGTTTTGCGTCAAAACTGTGCAAAACAGCGTTTTGGGGCACGAAACGCACGTTTTGCGTCAAAACTGTGCAAAAGCAGCGTTTTGGTGCACGAAACGCACGTTTAGCGTCAAAACTGTGCAAAAGCAGCGTTTTGGGGCACGAAACGCACGTTTTGCGTCAAAACTGTGCAAAAGCAGCGTTTTGGTGCACGAAACGCACGTTTTGCGTCAAAACTGTGCAAAAGCAGCGTTTTGGGGCACGAAACGCACGTTTTGCGCCAAAAC
>CALSEM010000040.1:159526-263555 GCA_943735885.1 Stelis phaeoptera
GTTTTGGCGCACGAAACGCACGTTTTGCGTCAAAACTGTGCAAAACAGCGTTTTCGGGCACGAAACGCACGTTTTGCGTCAAAACTGTGCAGAAGCAGCGTTTGGTGCACGAAACGCATGTTTTGCGTCAAAACTGTGCAAAAGCAGCGTTTTGGGGCACGAAACGCACGTTTCGTTGCAAAAGCAGCGTTTTGGTGCACGAAACGCACGTTTAGCGTCAAAACTGTGCAAAAGCAGCGTTTTGGTGCACGAAACGCACGTTTAGCGTCAAAACTGTGCAAAAGCAGCGTTTTGGGGCACGAAACGCACGTTTTGCGTCAAAACTGTGCAAAAGCAGCGTTTTGGGGCACGAACGCACGTTTCGTTGCAAAAGCAGCGTTTTGGAGCACGAAACGCACGTTTTGCGTCAAAACTGTGCAAAAGCAGCGTTTTGGGGCACGAAACGCACGTTTCGTTGCAAAAGCAGCGTTTTGGTGCACGAAACGCACGTTTAGCGTCAAAACTGTGCAAAAGCAGCGTTTTGGTGCACGAAACGCACGTTTTGCGTCAAAACTGTGCAAAAGCAGCGTTTTGGTGCACGAAACGCACGCTTAGCGTCAAAACTGTGCAAAAGCAGCGTTTTCGTGCACGAAACGCACGTTTTGCGTCAAAACTGTGCAAAAGCAGCGTTTTGGGGCACGAAACGCACGTTTTGCGTCAAAACTGTGCAAAACAGCGTTTTGGGGCACGAAACGCACGTTTTGCGTCAAAACTGTGCAAAAGCAGCGTTTTGGTGCACGAAACGCACGTTTTGCGTCAAAACTGTGCAAAAGCAGCGTTTTGGGGCACGAAACGCACGTTTCGTTGCAAAAGCATCGTTTTGGTGCTCGAAACGCACGTTTTGCGTCAAAACTGTGCAAAAGCAGCGTTTTGGTGCACGAAACGCACGTTTTGCGTCAAAATTGTGCAAAACAGCGTTTTGGTGCACGAAACGCACGTTTAGCGTCAAAACTGTGCAAAAGCAGCGTTTTGGTGCACGAAACGCACGTTTTGCGTCAAAACTGTGCAAAAGCAGCGTTTTGGTGCACGAAACGCACGCTTAGCGTCAAAACTGTGCAAAACAGCGTTTTGGGTCACGAAACGCACGTTTTGCGTCAAAACTGTGCAAAAGCAGCGTTTTGGTGCACCAAACGCACGTTTTGCGTCAAAACTGTGCAAAAGCAGCGTTTTGGTGCACCAAACGCACGTTTTGCGTCAAAACTGTGCAAAACAGCGTTTTGGGTCACGAAACGCACGTTTTGCGTCAAAACTGTGCAAAAGCAGCGTTTTGGTGCACGAAACGCACGTTTTGCGTCAAAACTGCGCAAAAGCAGCGTTTTGGGGCACGAAACGCACGTTTCGTTGCAAAAGCAGCGTTTTGGTGCACGAAACGCACGTTTTGCGTCAAAACTGTGCAAAAGCATCGTTTTGGTGCACGAAACGCACGTTTTGCGTCAAAACTGTGCAAAACAGCGTTTTGGGGCACGAAACGCACGTTTTGCGTTAAAACTGTGCAAAAGCATCGTTTTGGTGCACGAAACGCACGCTTAGCGTCAAAACTGTGCAAAACAGCGTTTTGGGTCACGAAACGCACGTTTTGCGTCAAAACTGTGCAAAAGCAGCGTTTTGGTGCACCAAACGCACGTTTTGCGTCAAAACTGTGCAAAACAGCGTTTTGGGTCACGAAACGCACGTTTTGCGTCAAAACTGTGCAAAAGCAGCGTTTTGGGGCACGAAACGCACGTTTCGTTGCAAAAGCAGCGTTTTGGTGCACGAAACGCACGTTTAGCGTCAAAACTGTGCAAAAGCAGCGTTTTGGGGCACGAAACGCACGTTTAGCGACAAAACTGTGCAAAAGCAGCGTTTTGGGGCACGAAACGCACGTTTTGCGTCAAAACTGTGCAAAAGCAGCGTTTTGGGGCACGAAACGCACATTTCGTTGCAAAAGCAGCGTTTTGGTGCACGAAACGCACGTTTAGCGTCGAAACTGTGCAAAACAGCGTTTTGGGGCACGAAACGCACGTTTTGCGTCAAAATTGTGCAAAACAGCGTTTTGGTGCACGAAACGCACGTTTAGCGTCAAAACTGTGGAAAAGCAGCGTTTTGGTGCACGAAACGCACGTTTTGCGTCAAAACTGTGCAAAAACAGCGTTTTGGGGCACGAAACGCACGTTTTGCGTCAAAATTGTGCAAAACAGCGTTTTGGTGCACGAAACGCACGTTTAGCGTCAAAACTGTGCAAAAGCAGCGTTTTGGTGCACGAAACGCACGTTTTGCGTCAAAACTGTGCGAAAGCAGCGTTTTGGTGCACGAAACGCACGCTTAGCGTCAAAACTGTGCAAAACAGCGTTTTGGGTCACGAAACGCACGTTTTGCGTCAAAACTGTGCAAAAGCAGCGTTTTGGTGCACCAAACGCACGTTTTGCGTCAAAACTGTGCAAAAGCAGCGTTTTGGTGCACCAAACGCACGTTTTGCGTCAAAACTGTGCAAAAGCAGCGTTTTGGGGCACGAAACGCACGTTTCGTTGCAAAAGCAGCGTTTTGGTGCTCGAAACGCACGTTTTGCGTCAAAACTGTGCAAAAGCAGCGTTTTGGTGCACGAAACGCACGTTTTGCGTCAAAACTGTGCAAAACAGCGTTTTGGGGCACGAAACGCACGTTTTGCGTTAAAACTGTGCAAAAGCAGCGTTTTGGTGCACGAAACGCACGTTTTACGTCAAAACTGTGCAAAAGCAGCGTTTTGGGGCACGAAACGCACGTTTTGCGTCAAAACTGTGCAAAAGCAGCGTTTTGGCGCACGAAACGCACGTTTTGCGTCAAAACTGTGCAAAACAGCGTTTTGGGGCACGAAACGCACGTTTTGCGTCAAAAATGTGCAAAAGCAGCGTTTTGGGGCACGAAACGCACGTTTCGTTGCAAAAGCAGCGTTTTGGTGCACGAAACGCACGTTTAGCGTCAAAACTGTGCAAAAGCAGCGTTTTGGTGCACGAAACGCACGTTTTGCGTTAAAACTGTGCAAAAGCAGCGTTTTGGTGCACGAAACGCACGTTTTGCGTCAAAACTGTGCAAAAGCAGCGTTTTGGCGCACGAAACGCACGTTTTGCGTCAAAACTGTGCAAAACAGCGTTTTCGGGCACGAAACGCACGTTTTGCGTCAAAACTGTGCAGAAGCAGCGTTTTGGTGCACGAAACGCACGTTTTGCGTCAAAACTGTGCAAAAGCAGCGTTTTGGGGCACGAAACGCACGTTTCGTTGCAAAAGCAGCGTTTTGGTGCACGAAACGCACGTTTAGCGTCAAAACTGTGCAAAAGCAGCGTTTTGGTGCACGAAACGCACGTTTAGCGTCAAAACTGTGCAAAAGCAGCGTTTTGGGGCACGAAACGCACGTTTTGCGTCAAAACTGTGCAAAAGCAGCGTTTTGGGGCACGAAACGCACGTTTCGTTGCAAAAGCAGCGTTTTGGAGCACGAAACGCACGTTTTGCGTCAAAACTGTGCAAAAGCAGCGTTTTGGGGCACGAAACGCACGTTTCGTTGCAAAAGCAGCGTTTTGGTGCACGAAACGCACGTTTTGCGTCAAAACTGTGCAAAAGCAGCGTTTTGGGGCACGAAACGCACGTTTCGTTGCAAAAGCAGCGTTTTGGTGCTCGAAACGCACGTTTTGCGTCAAAACTGTGCAAAAGCAGCGTTTTGGTGCACGAAACGCACGTTTTGCGTCAAAATTGTGCAAAACAGCGTTTTGGTGCACGAAACGCACGTTTTGCGTCAAAACTGTGCAAAAGCAGCGTTTTGGCGCACGAAACGCACGTTTTGCGTCAAAACTGTGCAAAACAGCGTTTTCGGGCACGAAACGCACGTTTTGCGTCAAAACTGTGCAGAAGCAGCGTTTTGGTGCACGAAACGCATGTTTTGCGTCAAAACTGTGCAAAAGCAGCGTTTTGGGGCACGAAACGCACGTTTCGTTGCAAAAGCAGCGTTTTGGTGCACGAAACGCACGTTTAGCGTCAAAACTGTGCAAAAGCAGCGTTTTGGTGCACGAAACGCACGTTTAGCGTCAAAACTGTGCAAAAGCAGCGTTTTGGGGCACGAAACGCACGTTTTGCGTCAAAACTGTGCAAAAGCAGCGTTTTGGGGCACGAAACGCACGTTTCGTTGCAAAAGCAGCGTTTTGGAGCACGAAACGCACGTTTTGCGTCAAAACTGTGCAAAAGCAGCGTTTTGGGGCACGAAACGCACGTTTCGTTGCAAAAGCAGCGTTTTGGTGCACGAAACGCACGTTTAGCGTCAAAACTGTGCAAAAGCAGCGTTTTGGTGCACGAAACGCACGTTTTGCGTCAAAACTGTGCAAAAGCAGCGTTTTGGTGCACGAAACGCACGCTTAGCGTCAAAACTGTGCAAAAGCAGCGTTTTCGTGCACGAAACGCACGTTTTGCGTCAAAACTGTGCAAAAGCAGCGTTTTGGTGCACGATACGCACGTTTTGCGTCAAAACTGTGCAAAAGCAGCGTTTTGGTGCACGAAACGCACGTTTTGCGTTAAAACTGTGCAAAACAGCGTTTTGGGGCACGAAACGCACGTTTTGCGTCAAAACTGTGCAAAACAGCGTTTTGGGGCACGAAACGCACGTTTTGCGTCAAAACTGTGCAAAAGCAGCGTTTTGGTGCACGAAACGCACGTTTTGCGTCAAAACTGTGCAAAAGCAGCGTTTTGGGGCACGAAACGCACGTTTCGTTGCAAAAGCAGCGTTTTGGTGCTCGAAACGCACGTTTTGCGTCAAAACTGTGCAAAAGCAGCGTTTTGGTGCACGAAACGCACGTTTTGCGTAAAAACTGTGCAAAACAGCGTTTTGGGGCGCGAAACGCACGTTTTGCGTTAAAACTGTGCAAAAGCAGCGTTTTGGTGCACGAAACGCACGTTTTACGTCAATACTGTGCAAAAGCAGCGTTTTGGGGCACGAAACGCACGTTTTGCGTCAAAACTGTGCAAAAGCAGCGTTTTGGCGCACGAAACGCACGTTTTGCGTCAAAACTGTGCAAAACAGCGTTTTGGGGCACGAAACGCACGTTTTGCGTCAAAACTGTGCAAAAGCAGCGTTTTGGTGCACCAAACGCACGTTTTGCGTCAAAACTGTGCAAAACAGCGTTTTGGGTCACGAAACGCACGTTTTGCGTCAAAACTGTGCAAAAGCAGCGTTTTGGTGCACGAAACGCACGTTTTGCGTCAAAACTGCGCAAAAGCAGCGTTTTGGTGCACGAAACGCACGTTTTGCGTCAAAACTGCGCAAAAGCAGCGTTTTGGGGCACGAAACGCACGTTTCGTTGCAAAAGCAGCGTTTTGGTGCACGAAACGCACGTTTAGCGTCAAAACTGTGCAAAAGCAGCGTTTTGGGGCACGAAACGCACGTTTAGCGACAAAACTGTGCAAAAGCAGCGTTTTGGGGCACGAAACGCACGTTTCGTTGCAAAAGCAGCGTTTTGGGTCACGAAACGCACGTTTTGCGTCAAAACTGTGCAAAAGCAGCGTTTTTGTGCACGAAACGCACGTTTTGCGTCAAAACTGCGCAAAAGCAGCGTTTTGGGGCACGAAACGCACGTTTCGTTGCAAAAGCAGCGTTTTGGTGCACGAAACGCACGTTTTGCGTCAAAACTGTGCAAAAGCATCGTTTTGGTGCACGAAACGCACGTTTTGCGTCAAAACTGTGCAAAACAGCGTTTTGGGGCACGAAACGCACGTTTTGCGTTAAAACTGTGCAAAAGCAGCGTTTTGGTGCACGAAACGCACGCTTAGCGTCAAAACTGTGCAAAACAGCGTTTTGGGTCACGAAACGCACGTTTTGCGTCAAAACTGTGCAAAAGCAGCGTTTTGGTGCACCAAACGCACGTTTTGCGTCAAAACTGTGCAAAACAGCGTTTTGGGTCACGAAACTCACGTTTTGCGTCAAAACTGTGCAAAAGCAGCGTTTTGGTGCACGAAACGCACGTTTTGCGTCAAAACTGTGCAAAACAGCGTTTTGGGGCACGAAACGCACGTTTTGCGTTAAAACTGTGCAAAAGCAGCGTTTTGGTGCACGAAACGCACGTTTTACGTCAAAACTGTGCAAAAGCAGCGTTTTGGGGCACGAAACGCACGTTTTGCGTCAAAACTGTGCAAAAGCAGCGTTTTGGCGCACGAAACGCACGTTTTGCGTCAAAACTGTGCAAAACAGCGTTTTGGGGCACGAGACGCACGTTTTGCGTCAAAACTGTGCAAATGCAGCGTTTTGGGGCACGAAACGCACGTTTTGCGTCAAAACTGTGCAAAACAGCGTTTTGGGTCACGAAACGCACGTTTTGCGTCAAAACTGTGCAAAAGCAGCGTTTTGGTGCACGAAACGCACGTTTTGCGTCAAAACTGCGCAAAAGCAGCGTTTTGGTGCACGAAACGCACGTTTTGCGTCAAAACTGCGCAAAAGCAGCGTTTTGGGGCACGAAACGCACGTTTCGTTGCAAAAGCAGCGTTTTGGTGCACGAAACGCACGTTTAGCGTCAAAACTGTGCAAAAGCAGCGTATTGGGGCACGAAACGCACGTTTAGCGACAAAACTGTGCAAAAGCATCGTTTTGGTGCACGAAACGCACATTTCGTTGCAAAAGCAGCGTTTTGGTGCACGAAACGCACGTTTAGCGTCAAAACTGTGCAAAACAGCGTTTTGGGGCACGAAACGCACGTTTTGCGTCAAAATTGTGCAAAACAGCGTTTTGGCGCACGAAACGCACGTTTAGCGTCAAAACTGTGCAAAAGCAGCGTTTTGGTGCACGAAACGCACGTTTTGCGTCAAAACTGTGCAAAAGCAGCGTTTTGGTGCACGAAACGCACGCTTAGCGTCAAAACTGTGCAAAACAGCGTTTTGGGTCACGAAACGCACGTTTTGCGTCAAAACTGTGCAAAAGCAGCGTTTTGGCGCACGAAACGCACGTTTTGCGTCAAAACTGTGCAAAACAGCGTTTTCGGGCACGAAACGCACGTTTTGCGCCAAAACTGTGCAGAAGCAGCGTTTTGGTGCACGAAACGCACGTTTTACGTCAAAACTGTGCAAAAGCAGCGTTTTGGGGCACGAAACGCACGTTTCGTTGCAAAAGCAGCGTTTTGGTGCACGAAACGCACGTTTAGCGTCAAAACTGTGCAAAAGCAGCGTTTTGGTGCACGAAACGCACGTTTAGCGTCAAAACTGTGCAAAAGCAGCGTTTTGGGGCACGAAACGCACGTTTTGCGTCAAAACTGTGCAAAAGCAGCGTTTTGGGGCACGAAACGCACGTTTCGTTGCAAAAGCAGCGTTTTGGTGCACGAAACGCACGTTTAGCGTCAAAACTGTGCAAAAGCAGCGTTTTGGGGCACGAAACGCACGTTTAGCGACAAAACTGTGCAAAAGCATCGCTTTGGTGCACGAAACGCACATTTCGTTGCAAAAGCAGCGTTTTGGTGCACGAAACGCACGTTTAGCGTCAAAACTGTGCAAAACAGCGTTTTGGGGCACGAAACGCACGTTTTGCGTCAAAATTGTGCAAAACAGCGTTTTGGCGCACGAAACGCACGTTTAGCGTCAAAACTGTGCAAAAGCAGCGTTTTGGTGCACGAAACGCACGTTTTGCGTCAAAACTGTGCAAAAGCAGCGTTTTGGTGCACGAAACGCACGCTTAGCGTCAAAACTGTGCAAAACAGCGTTTTGGGTCACGAAACGCACGTTTTGCGTCAAAACTGTGCAAAAGCAGCGTTTTGGCGCACGAAACGCACGTTTTGCGTCAAAACTGTGCAAAACAGCGTTTTCGGGCACGAAACGCACGTTTTGCGTCAAAACTGTGCAGAAGCAGCGTTTTGGTGCACGAAACGCACGTTTTACGTCAAAACTGTGCAAAAGCAGCGTTTTGGGGCACGAAACGCACGTTTCGAAGCAAAAGCAGCGTTTTGGTGCACGAAACGCACGTTTAGCGTCAAAACTGTGCAAAAGCAGCGTTTTGGTGCACGAAACGCACGTTTAGCGTCAAAACTGTGCAAAAGCAGCGTTTTGGGGCACGAAACGCACGTTTTGCGTCAAAACTGTGCAAAAGCAGCGTTTTGGGGCACGAAACGCACGTTTCGTTGCAAAAGCAGCGTTTTGGTGCACGAAACGCACGTTTAGCGTCAAAACTGTGCAAAAGCAGCGTTTTGGGGCACGAAACGCACGTTTAGCGACAAAACTGTGCAAAAGCAGCGTTTTGGTGCACCAAACGCACGTTTTGCGTCAAAACTGTGCAAAACAGCGTTTTGGGTCACGAAACGCACGTTTTGCGTCAAAACTGTGCAAAAGCAGCGTTTTGGCGCACGAAACGCACGTTTTGCGTCAAAACTGTGCAAAACAGCGTTTTCGGGCACGAAACGCACGTTTTGCGTCAAAACTGTGCAAAAGCAGCGTTTTGGGGCACGAAACGCACGTTTCGTTGCAAAAGCAGCGTTTTGGTGCACGAAACGCACGTTTAGCGTCAAAACTGTGCAAAAGCAGCGTTTTGGGGCACGAAACGCACGTTTAGCGACAAAACTGTGCAAAAGCAGCGTTTTGGTGCACCAAACGCACGTTTTGCGTCAAAACTGTGCAAAACAGCGTTTTGGGTCACGAAACGCACGTTTTGCGTCAAAACTGTGCAAAAGCAGCGTTTTGGTGCACGAAACGCACGTTTTGCGTCAAAACTGTGCAAAAGCAGCGTTTTGGGGCACGAAACGCACGTTTCGTTGCTAAAGCAGCGTTTTGGTGCACGAAACGCACGTTTAGCGTCAAAACTGTGCAAAAGCAGCGTTTTGGGGCACGAAACGCACGTTTTGCGTCAAAACTGTGCAAAAGCAGCGTTTTGGAGCACGAAACGCACGTTTCGTTGCAAAAGCAGCGTTTTGGTGCACGAAACGCACGTTTAGCGTCAAAACTGTGCAAAAGCAGCGTTTTGGTGCACGAAACGCACGTTTAGCGTAAAAACTGTGCAAAAGCAGCGTTTTGGTGCACGAAACGCACGTTTTGCGTCAAAACTGTGCAAAAGCAGCGTTTTGGTGCACGAAACGCACGTTTTGCGTCAAAACTGTGCAAAAGCAGCGTTTTGGGGCACGAAACGCACGTTTCGTTGCAAAAGCAGCGTTTTGGTGCACGAAACGCACGTTTAGCGTCAAAACTGTGCAAAAGCAGCGTTTTGGTGCACGAAACGCACGTTTCGTTGCTAAAGCAGCGTTTTGGTGCACGAAACGCACGTTTAGCGTCAAAACTGTGCAAAAGCAGCGTTTTGGGGCACGAAACGCACGTTTTGCGTCAAAACTGTGCAAAAGCAGCGTTTTGGAGCACGAAACGCACGTTTCGTTGCAAAAGCAGCGTTTTGGTGCACGAAACGCACGTTTAGCGTCAAAACTGTGCAAAAGCAGCGTTTTGGGGCACGAAACGCACGTTTTGCGTCAAAACTGTGCAAAACAGCGTTTTGGGGCACGAAACGCACGTTTTGCGTTAAAACTGTGCAAAAGCAGCGTTTTGGGGCACGAAACGCACGTTTTGCGTCAAAACTGTGCAAAAGCAGCGTTTTGGTGCACGAAACGCACGTTTTACGTCAAAACTGTGCAAAAGCAGCGTTTTGGGGCACGAAACGCACGTTTCGTTGCAAAAGCAGCGTTTTGGTGCACGAAACGCACGTTTAGCGTCAAAACTGTGCAAAAGCAGCGTTTTGGTGCACGAAACGCACGTTTAGCGTCAAAACTGTGCAAAAGCAGCGTTTTGGGGCACGAAACGCACGTTTTGCGTCAAAACTGTGCAAAAGCAGCGTTTTGGGGCACGAAACGCACGTTTCGTTGCAAAAGCAGCGTTTTGGTGCACGAAACGCACGTTTAGCGTCAAAACTGTGCAAAAGCAGCGTTTTGGGGCACGAAACGCACGTTTAGCGACAAAACTGTGCAAAAGCAGCGTTTTGGTGCACCAAACGCACGTTTTGCGTCAAAACTGTGCAAAACAGCGTTTTGGGTCACGAAACGCACGTTTTGCGTCAAAACTGTGCAAAAGCAGCGTTTTGGTGCACGAAACGCACGTTTTGCGTCAAAACTGCGCAAAAGCAGCGTTTTGGTGCACGAAACGCACGTTTTGCGTCAAAACTGCGCAAAAGCAGCGTTTTGGGGCACGAAACGCACGTTTCGTTGCAAAAGCAGCGTTTTGGTGCACGAAACGCACGTTTAGCGTCAAAACTGTGCAAAAGCAGCGTTTTGGGGCACGAAACGCACGTTTAGCGACAAAACTGTGCAAAAGCATCGTTTTGGTGCACGAAACGCACATTTCGTTGCTAAAGCAGCGTTTTGGTGCACGAAACGCACGTTTAGCGTCAAAACTGTGCAAAACAGCGTTTTGGGGCACGAAACGCACGTTTTGCGTCAAAATTGTGCAAAACAGCGTTTTGGTGCACGAAACGCATGTTTAGCGTCAAAACTGTGCAAAAGCAGCGTTTTGGGGCACGAAACGCACGTTTCGTTGCAAAAGCAGCGTTTTGGTGCACGAAACGCACGTTTAGCGTCAAAACTGTGCAAAAGCAGCGTTTTGGGGCACGAAACGCACGTTTAGCGACAAAACTGTGCAAAAGCAGCGTTTTGGTGCACCAAACGCACGTTTTGCGTCAAAACTGTGCAAAACAGCGTTTTGGGTCACGAAACGCACGTTTTGCGTCAAAACTGTGCAAAAGCAGCGTTTTGGTGCACGAAACGCACGTTTCGTTGCAAAAGCAGCGTTTTGGTGCACGAAACGCACGTTTAGCGTCAAAACTGTGCAAAAGCAGCGTTTTGGTGCACGAAACGCACGTTTAGCGTAAAAACTGTGCAAAAGCAGCGTTTTGGTGCACGAAACGCACGTTTTGCGTCAAAACTGGGCAAAAGCAGCGTTTTGGTTCACGAAACGCACGTTTCGTTGCAAAAGCAGCGTTTTGGTGCACGAAACGCACGTTTAGCGTCAAAACTGTGCAAAAGCAGCGTTTTGGGGCACGAAACGCACGTTTTGCGTCAAAACTGTGCAAAACAGCGTTTTGGGGCACGAAACGCACGTTTTGCGTTAAAACTGTGCAAAAGCAGCGTTTTGGGGCACGAAACGCACGTTTTGCGTCAAAACTGTGCAAAAGCAGCGTTTTGGTGCACGAAACGCACGTTTTGCGTCAAAACTGTGCAAAAGCAGCGTTTTGGGGCACGAAACGCACGTTTCGTTGCAAAAGCAGCGTTTTGGTGCACGAAACGCACGTTTAGCGTCAAAACTGTGCAAAAGCAGCGTTTTGGGGCACGAAACGCACGTTTAGCGTAAAAACTGTGCAAAAGCAGCGTTTTGGTGCACGAAACGCACGTTTTGCGTCAAAACTGTGCAAAAGCAGCGTTTTGGTGCACGAAACGCACGTTTTGCGTCAAAACGGTGCAAAAGCAGCGTTTTGGGGCACGAAACGCACGTTTCGTTGCAAAAGCAGCGTTTTGGTGCACGAAACGCACGTTTAGCGTCAAAACTGTGCAAAAGCAGCGTTTTGGTGCACGAAACGCACGTTTTGCGTCAAAACTGTGCAAAAGCAGCGTTTTGGGGCACGAAACGCACGTTTCGTTGCAAAAGCAACGTTTTGGTGCACGAAACGCACGTTTAGCGTCAAAACTGTGCAAAAGCAGCGTTTTGGTGCACGAAACGCACGTTTAGCGTCAAAACTGTGCAAAAGCAACGTTTTGGGGCACGAAACGCACGTTTTGCGTTAAAACTGTGCAAAAGCAGCGTTTTGGGGCACGAAACGCACGTTTTGCGTCAAAACTGTGCAAAAGCAGCGTTTTGGTGCACGAAACGCACGTTTTGCGTCAAAACTGTGCAAAAGCAGCGTTTTGGGGCACGAAACGCACGTTTCGTTGCAAAAGCAGCGTTTTGGTGCACGAAACGCACGTTTAGCGTCAAAACTGTGCAAAAGCAACGTTTTGGGGCACGAAACGCACGTTTTGCGTTAAAACTGTGCAAAAGCAGCGTTTTGGGGCACGAAACGCACGTTTTGCGTCAAAACTGTGCAAAAGCAGCGTTTTGGTGCACGAAACGCACGTTTTGCGTCAAAACTGTGCAAAAGCAGCGTTTTGGGGCACGAAACGCACGTTTCGTTGCAAAAGCAGCGTTTTGGTGCACGAAACGCACGTTTAGCGTCAAAACTGTGCAAAAGCAGCGTTTTGGGGCACGAAACGCACGTTTAGCGTCAAAACTGTGCAAAAGCAGCGTTTTGGGGCACGAAACGCACGTTTTGCGTCAAAACTGTGCAAAAGCAGCGTTTTGGAGCACGAAACGCACGTTTTGCGTCAAAACTGTGCAAAAGCAGCGTTTTGGTGCACGAAACGCACGTTTTGCGTCAAAACTGGGCAAAAGCAGCGTTTTGGTGCACGAAACGCACGTTTTGCGTCAAAACTGGGCAAAAGCAGCGTTTTGGTGCACGAAACGCACGTTTTGCGTCAAAACTGTGCAAAAGCAGCGTTTTGGTGCACGAAACGCACGTTTTGCGTCAAAACTGTGCAAAAGCAGCGTTTTGGTGCACGAAACGCACGTTTTGCGTCAAAACTGTGCAAAACAGCGTTTTGGGGCACGAAACGCACGTTTTGCGTCAAAACTGGGCAAAAGCAGCGTTTTGGTGCACGAAACGCACGTTTTGCGTCAAAACTGGGCAAAAGCAGCGTTTTGGTTCACGAAACGCACGTTTCGTTGCAAAAGCAGCGTTTTGGTGCACGAAACGCACGTTTAGCGTCAAAACTGTGCAAAAGCAGCGTTTTGGGGCACGAAACGCACGTTTTGCGTCAAAACTGTGCAAAACAGCGTTTTGGGGCACGAAACGCACGTTTTGCGTTAAAACTGTGCAAAAGCAGCGTTTTGGGGCACGAAACGCACGTTTTGCGTCAAAACTGTGCAAAAGCAGCGTTTTGGTGCACGAAACGCACGTTTTGCGTCAAAACTGTGCAAAAGCAGCGTTTTGGGGCACGAAACGCACGTTTCGTTGCAAAAGCAGCGTTTTGGTGCACGAAACGCACGTTTAGCGTCAAAACTGTGCAAAAGCAGCGTTTTGGGGCACGAAACGCACGTTTAGCGTAAAAACTGTGCAAAAGCAGCGTTTTGGTGCACGAAACGCACGTTTTGCGTCAAAACTGTGCAAAAGCAGCGTTTTGGTGCACGAAACGCACGTTTTGCGTCAAAACGGTGCAAAAGCAGCGTTTTGGGGCACGAAACGCACGTTTCGTTGCAAAAGCAGCGTTTTGGTGCACGAAACGCACGTTTAGCGTCAAAACTGTGCAAAAGCAGCGTTTTGGTGCACGAAACGCACGTTTTGCGTCAAAACTGTGCAAAAGCAGCGTTTTGGGGCACGAAACGCACGTTTCGTTGCAAAAGCAACGTTTTGGTGCACGAAACGCACGTTTAGCGTCAAAACTGTGCAAAAGCAGCGTTTTGGTGCACGAAACGCACGTTTAGCGTCAAAACTGTGCAAAAGCAACGTTTTGGGGCACGAAACGCACGTTTTGCGTTAAAACTGTGCAAAAGCAGCGTTTTGGGGCACGAAACGCACGTTTTGCGTCAAAACTGTGCAAAAGCAGCGTTTTGGTGCACGAAACGCACGTTTTGCGTCAAAACTGTGCAAAAGCAGCGTTTTGGGGCACGAAACGCACGTTTCGTTGCAAAAGCAGCGTTTTGGTGCACGAAACGCACGTTTAGCGTCAAAACTGTGCAAAAGCAACGTTTTGGGGCACGAAACGCACGTTTTGCGTTAAAACTGTGCAAAAGCAGCGTTTTGGGGCACGAAACGCACGTTTTGCGTCAAAACTGTGCAAAAGCAGCGTTTTGGTGCACGAAACGCACGTTTTGCGTCAAAACTGTGCAAAAGCAGCGTTTTGGGGCACGAAACGCACGTTTCGTTGCAAAAGCAGCGTTTTGGTGCACGAAACGCACGTTTAGCGTCAAAACTGTGCAAAAGCAGCGTTTTGGGGCACGAAACGCACGTTTAGCGTCAAAACTGTGCAAAAGCAGCGTTTTGGGGCACGAAACGCACGTTTCGTTGCAAAAGCAGCGTTTTGGTGCACGAAACGCACGTTTAGCGTCAAAACTGTGCAAAAGCAACGTTTTGGGGCACGAAACGCACGTTTTGCGTTAAAACTGTGCAAAAGCAGCGTTTTGGGGCACGAAACGCACGTTTTGCGTCAAAACTGTGCAAAAGCAGCGTTTTGGTGCACGAAACGCACGTTTTGCGTCAAAACTGTGCAAAAGCAGCGTTTTGGGGCACGAAACGCACGTTTCGTTGCAAAAGCAGCGTTTTGGTGCACGAAACGCACGTTTAGCGTCAAAACTGTGCAAAAGCAGCGTTTTGGGGCACGAAACGCACGTTTAGCGTCAAAACTGTGCAAAAGCAGCGTTTTGGGGCACGAAACGCACGTTTTGCGTCAAAACTGTGCAAAAGCAGCGTTTTGGAGCACGAAACGCACGTTTTGCGTCAAAACTGTGCAAAAGCAGCGTTTTGGTGCACGAAACGCACGTTTTGCGTCAAAACTGGGCAAAAGCAGCGTTTTGGTGCACGAAACGCACGTTTTGCGTCAAAACTGGGCAAAAGCAGCGTTTTGGTGCACGAAACGCACGTTTTGCGTCAAAACTGTGCAAAAGCAGCGTTTTGGTGCACGAAACGCACGTTTTGCGTCAAAACTGTGCAAAAGCAGCGTTTTGGTGCACGAAACGCACGTTTTGCGTCAAAACTGTGCAAAACAGCGTTTTGGGGCACGAAACGCACGTTTTGCGTCAAAACTGGGCAAAAGCAGCGTTTTGGGGCACGAAACGCACGTTTTGCGTCAAAACTGTGCAAAAGCAGCGTTTTGGTGCACGAAACGCACGTTTAGCGTAAAAACTGTGCAAAAGCAGCGTTTTGGTGCACGAAACGCACGTTTTGCGTCAAAACTGTGCAAAAGCAGCGTTTTGGTGCACGAAACGCACGTTTTGCGTCAAAACTGTGCAAAAGCAGCGTTTTGGTGCACGAAACGCACGTTTTGCGTCAAAACTGTGCAAAACAGCGTTTTGGGGCACGAAACGCACGTTTTGCGTCAAAACTGGGCAAAAGCAGCGTTTTGGGGCACGAAACGCACGTTTTGCGTCAAAACTGTGCAAAAGCAGCGTTTTGGGGCACGAAACGCACGTTTCGTTGCAAAAGCAGCGTTTTGGGGCACGAAACGCACGTTTCGTTGCAAAAGCAGCGTTTTGGTGCACGAAAAGCAGGTTTAGCGTCAAAACTGTGCAAAAGCAGCGTTTTGGGGCACGAAACGCACGTTTTGCGTCAAAACTGTGCAAAAGCAGCGTTTTGGGGCACGAAACGCACGTTTCGTTGCAAAAGCAGCGTTTTGGTGCACGAAACGCACGTTTAGCGTCAAAACTGTGCAAAAGCAGCGTTTTGGGGCACGAAACGCACGTTTTGCGTCAAAACTGTGCAAAAGCAGCGTTTTGGAGCACGAAACGCGCGTTTTGCGTCAAAACTGTGCAAAAGCAGCGTTTTGGTGCACGAAACGCACGTTTTGCGACAAAACTGGGCAAAAGCAGCGTTTTGGGGCACGAAACGCACGTTTCGTTGCAAAAGCAGCGTTTTGGTGCACGAAACGCACGTTTAGCGTCAAAACTGTGCAAAAGCAGCGTTTTGGTGCACGAAACGCACGTTTAGCGTAAAAACTGTGCAAAAGCAGCGTTTTGGTGCACGAAACGCACGTTTTGCGTCAAAACTGTGCAAAAGCAGCGTTTTGGTGCACGAAACGCACGTTTTGCGTCAAAACTGTGCAAAAGCAGCGTTTTGGGGCACGAAACGCACGTTTCGTTGCAAAAGCAGCGTTTTGGTGCACGAAACGCACGTTTAGCGTCAAAACTGTGCAAAACAGCGTTTTGGGGCACGAAACGCACGTTTTGCGTCAAAACTGTGCAAAAGCAGCGTTTTGGTGCACGAAACGCACGTTTAGCGTAAAAACTGTGCAAAAGCAGCGTTTTGGTGCACGAAACGCACGTTTTGCGTCAAAACTGTGCAAAAGCAGCGTTTTGGTGCACGAAACGTACGTTTTGCGTCAAAACTGTGCAAAAGCAGCGTTTTGGTGCACGAAACGCACGTTTTGCGTCAAAACTGTGCAAAACAGCGTTTTGGGGCACGAAACGCACGTTTTGCGTCAAAACTGGGCAAAAGCAGCGTTTTGGGGCACGAAACGCACGTTTTGCGTCAAAACTGTGCAAAAGCAGCGTTTTGGGGCACGAAACGCACGTTTCGTTGCAAAAGCAGCGTTTTGGGGCACGAAACGCACGTTTCGTTGCAAAAGCAGCGTTTTGGTGCACGAAACGCACGTTTAGCGTCAAAACTGTGCAAAAGCAGCGTTTTGGGGCACGAAACGCACGTTTTGCGTCAAAACTGTGCAAAACAGCGTTTTGGGGCACGAAACGCACGTTTTGCGTTAAAACTGTGCAAAAGCAGCGTTTTGGTGCACGAAACGCACGTTTTGCGTCAAAACTGTGCAAAAGCAGCGTTTTGGTGCACGAAACGCACGTTTAGCGTAAAAACTGTGCAAAAGCAGCGTTTTGGTGCACGAAACGCACGTTTTGCGTCAAAACTGTGCAAAAGCAGCGTTTTGGTGCACGAAACGTACGTTTTGCGTCAAAACTGTGCAAAAGCAGCGTTTTGGTGCACGAAACGCACGTTTTGCGTCAAAACTGTGCAAAACAGCGTTTTGGGGCACGAAACGCACGTTTTGCGTCAAAACTGGGCAAAAGCAGCGTTTTGGGGCACGAAACGCACGTTTTGCGTCAAAACTGTGCAAAAGCAGCGTTTTGGGGCACGAAACGCACGTTTTGCGTTAAAACTGTGCAAAAGCAGCGTTTTGGGGCACGAAACGCACGTTTCGTTGCAAAAGCAGCGTTTTGGTGCACGAAACGCACGTTTAGCGTCAAAACTGTGCAAAAGCAGCGTTTTGGGGCACGAAACGCACGTTTTGCGCCAAAACTGTGCAAAACAGCGTTTTGGGGCACGAAACGCACGTTTTGCGTCAAAACTGTGCAAAAGCAGCGTTTTGGTGCACGAAACGCACGTTTAGCGTAAAAACTGTGCAAAAGCAGCGTTTTGGGGCACGAAACGCACGTTTTGCGTCAAAACTGTGCAAAAGCAGCGTTTTGGGGCACGAAACGCACGTTTCGTTGCAAAAGCAGCGTTTTGGGGCACGAAACGCACGTTTCGTTGCAAAAGCAGCGTTTTGGTGCACGAAACGCACGTTTAGCGTCAAAACTGTGCAAAAGCAGCGTTTTGGGTCACGAAACGCACGTTTTGCGTCAAAACTGTGCAAAACAGCGTTTTGGGGCACGAAACGCACGTTTTGCGTTAAAACTGTGCAAAAGCAGCGTTTTGGTGCACGAAACGCACGTTTTGCGTCAAAACTGTGCAAAAGCAGCGTTTTGGTGCACGAAACGCACGTTTTGCGTCAAAACTGTGCAAAAGCAGCGTTTTGGGGCACGAAACGCACGTTTTGCGACAAAACTGGGCAAAAGCAGCGTTTTGGGGCACGAAACGCACGTTTCGTTGCAAAAGCAGCGTTTTGGTGCACGAAACGCACGTTTTGCGTCAAAACTGTGCAAAAGCAGCGTTTTGGTCCACGAAACGCACGTCTTGCGTCAAAACTGTGCAAAAGCAGCGTTTTGGGGCACGAAACGCACGTTTTGCGTCAAAACTGTGCAAAAGCAGCGTTTTGGTGCACGAAACGCACGTTTTGCGTCAAAACTGTGCAAAACAGCGTTTTGGGGCACGAAACGCACGTTTTGCGTCAAAACTGGGCAAAAGCAGCGTTTTGGGGCACGATACGCACGTTTTGCGTCAAAACTGTGCAAAAGCAGCGTTTTGGGGCACGAAACGCACGTTTCGTTGCAAAAGCAGCGTTTTGGGGCACGAAACGCACGTTTCGTTGCAAAAGCAGCGTTTTGGTGCACGAAACGCACGTTTAGCGTCAAAACTGTGCAAAAGCAGCGTTTTGGGGCACGAAACGCACGTTTTGCGTCAAAACTGTGCAAAACAGCGTTTTGGGGCACGAAACGCACGTTTTGCGTTAAAACTGTGCAAAAGCAGCGTTTTGGTGCACGAAACGCACGTTTTGCGTCAAAACTGTGCAAAAGCAGCGTTTTGGTGCACGAAACGCACGTTTTGCGTCAAAACTGTGCAAAAGCAGCGTTTTGGTCCACGAAACGCACGTCTTGCGTCAAAACTGTGCAAAAGCAGCGTTTTGGGGCACGAAACGCACGTTTTGCGTCAAAACTGTGCAAAAGCAGCGTTTTGGGGCACGAAACGCACGTTTTGCGACAAAACTGGGCAAAAGCAGCGTTTTGGGGCACGAAACGCACGTTTCGTTGCAAAAGCAGCGTTTTGGTGCACGAAACGCACGTTTAGCGTCAAAACTGTGCAAAAGCAGCGTTTTGGTGCACGAAACGCACGTTTAGCGTAAAAACTGTGCAAAAGCAGCGTTTTGGTGCACGAAACGCACGTTTTGCGTCAAAACTGTGCAAAAGCAGCGTTTTGGGGCACGAAACGCACGTTTCGTTGCAAAAGCAGCGTTTTGGTGCACGAAACGCACGTTTAGCGTCAAAACTGTGCAAAAGCAGCGTTTTGGTGCACGAAACGCACGTTTAGCGTCAAAACTGTGCAAAAGCAGCGTTTTGGGGCACGAAACGCACGTTTTGCGTTAAAACTGTGCAAAAGCAGCGTTTTGGGGCACGAAACGCACGTTTCGTTGCAAAAGCAGCGTTTTGGTGCACGAAACGCACGTTTAGCGTCAAAACTGTGCAAAAGCAGCGTTTTGGTGCACGAAACGCACGTTTAGCGTCAAAACTGTGCAAAAGCAGCGTTTTGGGGCACGAAACGCACGTTTTGCGTTAAAACTGTGCAAAAGCAGCGTTTTGGGGCACGAAACGCACGTTTCGTTGCAAAAGCAGCGTTTTGGTGCACGAAACGCACGTTTAGCGTCAAAACTGTGCAAAAGCAGCGTTTTGGGGCACGAAACGCACGTTTTGCGCCAAAACTGTGCAAAACAGCGTTTTGGGGCACGAAACGCACGTTTTGCGTCAAAACTGTGCAAAAGCAGCGTTTTGGTGCACGAAACGCACGTTTAGCGTAAAAACTGTGCAAAAGCAGCGTTTTGGTGCACGAAACGCACGTTTTGCGTCAAAACTGTGCAAAAGCAGCGTTTTGGTGCACGAAACGTACGTTTTGCGTCAAAACTGTGCAAAAGCAGCGTTTTGGTGCACGAAACGCACGTTTTGCGTCAAAACTGTGCAAAACAGCGTTTTGGGGCACGAAACGCACGTTTTGCGTCAAAACTGGGCAAAAGCAGCGTTTTGGGGCACGAAACGCACGTTTTGCGTCAAAACTGTGCAAAAGCAGCGTTTTGGGGCACGAAACGCACGTTTCGTTGCAAAAGCAGCGTTTTGGGGCACGAAACGCACGTTTCGTTGCAAAAGCAGCGTTTTGGTGCACGAAACGCACGTTTAGCGTCAAAACTGTGCAAAAGCAGCGTTTTGGTGCACGAAACGCACGTTTAGCGTAAAAACTGTGCAAAAGCAGCGTTTTGGTGCACGAAACGCACGTTTTGCGTCAAAACTGTGCAAAAGCAGCGTTTTGGTGCACGAAACGCACGTTTTGCGTCAAAACTGTGCAAAAGCAGCGTTTTGGGGCACGAAACGCACGTTTCGTTGCAAAAGCAGCGTTTTGGTGCACGAAACGCACGTTTAGCGTCAAAACTGTGCAAAAGCAGCGTTTTGGTGCACGAAACGCACGTTTAGCGTCAAAACTGTGCAAAAGCAGCGTTTTGGGGCACGAAACGCACGTTTTGCGTTAAAACTGTGCAAAAGCAGCGTTTTGGGGCACGAAACGCACGTTTCGTTGCAAAAGCAGCGTTTTGGTGCACGAAACGCACGTTTAGCGTCAAAACTGTGCAAAAGCAGCGTTTTGGGGCACGAAACGCACGTTTTGCGCCAAAACTGTGCAAAACAGCGTTTTGGGGCACGAAACGCACGTTTTGCGTCAAAACTGTGCAAAAGCAGCGTTTTGGTGCACGAAACGCACGTTTAGCGTAAAAACTGTGCAAAAGCAGCGTTTTGGTGCACGAAACGCACGTTTTGCGTCAAAACTGTGCAAAAGCAGCGTTTTGGTGCACGAAACGTACGTTTTGCGTCAAAACTGTGCAAAAGCAGCGTTTTGGTGCACGAAACGCACGTTTTGCGTCAAAACTGTGCAAAACAGCGTTTTGGGGCACGAAACGCACGTTTTGCGTAAAAACTGGGCAAAAGCAGCGTTTTGGGGCACGAAACGCACGTTTTGCGTCAAAACTGTGCAAAAGCAGCGTTTTGGGGCACGAAACGCACGTTTCGTTGCAAAAGCAGCGTTTTGGGGCACGAAACGCACGTTTCGTTGCAGAAGCAGCGTTTTGGTGCACGAAACGCACGTTTAGCGTCAAAACTGTGCAAAAGCAGCGTTTTGGTGCACGAAACGCACGTTTAGCGTAAAAACTGTGCAAAAGCAGCGTTTTGGTGCACGAAACGCACGTTTTGCGTCAAAACTGTGCAAAAGCAGCGTTTTGGTGCTCGAAACGCACGTTTTGCGTCAAAACTGTGCAAAAGCAGCGTTTTGGGGCACGAAACGCACGTTTCGTTGCAAAAGCAGCGTTTTGGTGCACGAAACGCACGTTTAGCGTCAAAACTGTGCAAAACAGCGTTTTGGGGCACGAAACGCACGTTTTGCGTCAAAACTGTGCAAAAGCAGCGTTTTGGTGCACGAAACGCACGTTTAGCGTAAAAACTGTGCAAAAGCAGCGTTTTGGTGCACGAAACGCACGTTTTGCGTCAAAACTGTGCAAAAGCAGCGTTTTGGTGCACGAAACGTACGTTTTGCGTCAAAACTGTGCAAAAGCAGCGTTTTGGTGCACGAAACGCACGTTTTGCGTCAAAACTGTGCAAAACAGCGTTTTGAGGCACAAAACGCACGTTTTGCGTCAAAACTGGGCAAAAGCAGCGTTTTGGGGCACGAAACGCACGTTTTGCGTCAAAACTGTGCAAAAGCAGCGTTTTGGGGCACGAAACGCACGTTTCGTTGCAAAAGCAGCGTTTTGGGGCACGAAACGCACGTTTCGTTGCAAAAGCAGCGTTTTGGTGCACGAAACGCACGTTTAGCGTCAAAACTGTGCAAAAGCAGCGTTTTGGGGCACGAAACGCACGTTTTGCGTCAAAACTGTGCAAAACAGCGTTTTGGGGCACGAAACGCACGTTTTGCGTTAAAACTGTGCAAAAGCAGCGTTTTGGTGCACGAAACGCACGTTTTGCGTCAAAACTGTGCAAAAGCAGCGTTTTGGTGCACGAAACGCACGTTTTGCGTCAAAACTGTGCAAAAGCAGCGTTTTGGTCCACGAAACGCACGTCTTGCGTCAAAACTGTGCAAAAGCAGCGTTTTGGGGCACGAAACGCACGTTTTGCGTCAAAACTGTGCAAAAGCAGCGTTTTGGGGCACGAAACGCACGTTTCGTTGCAAAAGCAGCGTTTTGGTGCACGAAACGCACGTTTAGCGTCAAAACTGTGCAAAAGCAGCGTTTTGGTGCACGAAACGCACGTTTTGCGTTAAAACTGTGCAATGTGACGTCGGACGGATGTCCTCCGTTTGAGTTAGTAAATAAGTTCATATTATATACTACACATATATATTACATACATTTATACATATATTATATTATCTCACATTATATTATACTATACCTTTATATAACCATAGCTTATAGGACAATTATGTACTCTTCTTAGAACGTAATCCAATATCCTTTTAGCCATAAGCCGTCATGCGTATTATTCATAGAAGTAAACCGATTCGATAGACATAATATTAACCTACCAAATTCCACTGTAACATCACCTTAAACCGCTTCGTTATTGTAAACATCCTCTGTTCAAGCCGCAATCCGATTCATTATAAACATCCGCCGATAATCTGCAAACCCAAACAATTGTAACTTGAATCATCCTTCTCGATGATTCAAGCATTCCCCCTCCTACGTCGAAAGGACTATATAAAGCCCTGGAGACAGGAGCGATTCGCCATTCATTCGGGCCTCGTAGCCATTCCTGCGCCATTCGCGCTACGGCTTCATTCGGCTCTTGGGCTTCATTCGGCTCTTAGCCTTCATTCGCGACTCATCTCAAAGCGTTACTATTTCCAAGCCTAGGGTTAGAGCCCCTTTACTAATTCTAAATATTTCTACTTCTTATTCCAATTCATTGTATTACTACTTCTTATTACCGACTCATTATATTACTATTTGTACTCCGATTCATTGTATTATTAATTGTATTACCACTTCGTATTTTGATCTTAATTATATTATACACGTTAAATTAACTTGCATTATATTCCTTAATTACCTTCCATTCAGTATATATATCTTGTCCGATACGAATCTAATAGCATTAGCTTAATCCAATAATCGTCCTTACGAGCCTTCTATAATAGTAGTCATAAACCCTCGACCGCGTTGAACTCGGTGGTGCGAGAAATAGCCGCACGGAGTTACTTTACAACCTAGTCGAGTGACCGCGATCTGCGTTGTACCTGGTGGTGCGTGACATAGCCGCACGAGGTACGCTAACGCATTTGATACCCTTGCTTATTACCTGCTCATGGGACGTGCGCGACACGGAGGTCGTCGATATCAATTACGCAAGTTAATGAGATCTTATTATTTACCTATCTGTCACGATCGTACCGTAGTAATCCAGTCGCGAGTAACTATATACAAGTGGAAACTCGTTCCGATTAATATACCCGCGAGTGTCTACTCCGTACAAGATCTCCATCCAGCCGATCCTAGACGAACATTGATACAAGGAGACAACGAGAGGAAGCACCTCGGTAAGTAATACGTCACGAGTACATACGGACTCCCTGGCAGACGACGGGCGTACGTACCGCGTGGCCAAAAAGGATTGCAACAATAGTTCCGGTATTAGCATAACTCGCCCTCGACGCGAAGCTCGACCCGGGACGTAACAAATTGGTGGCAGCGGTGGGATAATCGTGCAATCACCGTATGTCAATTTCCAAGTGACGTGTTAAACACCTTATTCGAAATCAAAACGAATTCGCGACAAGTAAAGTTATTTCCGTGATTACTACCGCCATTGATGCGGAGCCAATAGTTCGACTCCGAGCGTCGCCCCTCCAAACCATCCAGTCCCACGGACGAATCACCGAACCGCCGTATCGAATACCTGCGCTGAGTGGCCGCCGGACCGCCGCGTGAAGCGAGCCGCTGCGCGCGCAACCTCCCTACTCCGCTCGACTCTTCGACGCGTCGCGCCTGCCAATACGAGAGCGTCAGTCCAGCCGCTCTCTACGAACGAACCGCATGATTTTTCTTTCCGCGATCAGTGTACGCATAGTGAAAAGTATCTAGTACAATTACTGTCAGTATTTCAAGTTCCATTTCGAGTTCCTCGCGGAGCAATATAAGTTTTATACGTTGAGCCACATAATGGAGGTAAAAATAATTATCTAAAATTATTTATTCAGTTAAAATTAAAATCCAAATTTCGCTCTATTTAGTCACGAAAGCGTACCGACCGTAAACGCAAACACAGTCGTCGCTCTGGCAGGAAAACCCAGTTCGAACACATGCTGCTCGAGGCCGCCGAACAGCTTCTTAAATTAGCAGATTTCGACCTGCAATCCGAGCCGTCAGCCGTTGCGTCGGACGAGCCCCTTGAGCCAGGAAAATTGGAATCACCAGCAGTCCCATGCGAACAAACAGTCAATAACGAACTAGAAGTAGTTGATTTATGTGAAAGTGATAGCGACGCAGAGACAATACCGTATTCAGACCAAATAGAGACCATAGATACACAAACCGCGCCGAAGGTATATTCACACCAATGTATTCCACATGAAATTCTTTTAACACAGATCCGTCGTAAAGACAAGAATTCTATTCCTCGAAGCGTGTATGACTGGTGCGTATTCCAGTTCCAGTCTGGTAACCTGTGAAAATTTTTTTTTTTTATTAATAAAGTTTGCGATTTTATACTACCGTTATTTTCGTGTTACATTTATTAAACTCACGTTTTCATCATGTCGACCGGTCCAGAATTACGTTCCTCTTCGAAAGCGTCTGCAAGCGAACTCTTATCCGAACACGAACTCCGCGCAATGCAAAAACAAATGGCCGACCGCGAACGCCGTCTGCGTGAAGAAGCCCAGAGTCTAGAAAAAGAAAGAAATCAATTTGAAATCGAACGACGAGAAAAAGATAAATTACGTAAAGAATTAGAAAACGCGCGTCGCGAAATTGAAAGAATGAATCAGCTACCTGCCGCGACCCCTTCCACGTCAACCGCGTCAACCCTACCTTTTCCGTCATCGGCAAACGAACCGTTAGAATATACGTTAAAAGAAGCCGTTAATATTGTACCCGCGTTTGACGGAAGTAATATGCCTATTTTACAATTCACGCGAATTTGCCGACGCGCACGCGATATCGTCTCCCCTTCCGCCGAACGAACCCTCGTACGATTAATAATTACGAAATTACGCGGACGCGCAGCTACCGCGATCGAAGATGAACCTATCGACGATGTTGCTACTCTGTGTAATCGTTTAAAAGAAGTTTTCGGTCCAAATAGAAATGTAGATCACTACCGCGGGGAAATGGCGAACATTTACATGGGCGCTAACGAACATATTCTAGATTATATTAGCCGCGTTAAAGATTTACGAGACGCGATATTAGACAGCGCGCGAAACCCTACCGCGAACGCGAGTGCCGATGATCTCACGGTCAATAGTTTTATCGACGGATTAATTCCGAGAATCCGCCCCGAAATCCGCCCGTATCGAACTTACCCGCTATCACGTGTTTTCGACGAGGCAATTAAATCTTTTAAACAGTTGGAATTAGATAAACGTCGTTATGAGAAAGGTCCAGCCGAGACCAGACGCGTTCAATTCTCGGAACGCGATAAGACACCTGAAACGCCGCGCCGTTCTATGACTCCACCGCGAGAATTTTGGCGATCGTCGTCACCTCACCCTTTCACACGCGATTACACGCCGCCTCGATATACAAACGAGTCGCGATACCGCTCCGACTCAAGTTACCGCGATTACCGCCGCGACGGAAATCAATACCGCGATGACTTCAGATATCGCGCCGAAAGCAGCCGCCGCCCGGAAACAAATTATCGCGATACACGCCGCGACGAACCTCGCTATCGCGCCGAACCAAATTACCGCGATACCCGCCGCGATGAAAGTAAATACCGCGCCGACGACAATCGTCGCCCCGAAACTCGATCACGCACCGATAGCCCGCGATCAAGCAACACGCGTCCAAGCACTCCTCCTCCGACGTGTTCATATTGCGGATTTTTAGGACACGACATCCATCAATGTCGTAAACGAGCGTACGCGAATTCTCAACGTTCGGGAAACGGGCAGAACCTCCCGGCACACCCAGACCGCAGACGGGAGGAAAGCCAAGCGAAGCCGGTCCGACCAATAAATATCACCCCCGAATTACCGTCGCAGGAGTAGACGAAGATATAATACCGCGAGTCAAACTTACAATCCCAGAACTCGACCGCGAATGTATTTTTATGATAGACACGGGCGCCGAGCCCAACCTAATTAAAATAAGCGCGTTAAAAATAGATACGCTCATTAATATAACGGATACCGTTAATATATCAGGAATCACACGCGATCGTGTTCCTACCATCGGGTCCACTACCTTATCTATATGCGGAGTAATCTCCAAATTTCAAGTGGTCCCTGACGAATTTCCCATCCCCATGGATGGAATTTTAGGAAATACTTTCCTTCGCCAAGGTGCGGAAATCTCTTATAATAAGAGCCACGTCACTTGGAAGGGTAACAGAATCCCCTTCTGCAACCGCGCCAATACCGTTTGCGTCTCGGGAAGAACCGTAGTTACTATTCCGATTAAAGCAATTGGCCCACGTGTCGGGTACGTCCCTCGTCAAGAGCTAGCCCCGGGTGTACACGTGTTAGACAGCCTTGTACGGAACCATAACGGTAACTCTGCTCTTCGGTGTATAAATACATCGGAGAAAGAAGCGACCTTCACCATGCCGATGATTGAGCTGGAAGAGGTCGAAGCAATTTCCGAGCAAACCGCAAACCTCGCTGAATCTTTAATCACTGAATCTTATATCGCTGAATCTACTAAATCTTACAAATTCACTGAATCTTCTAACTCTTGCAAACTCGCTGAATCTACTAATTCTTACGCCGACGCGGCGAAAAAGCGGAAAAATTTTTTTTCAACAAAACAAGTAAATCTAATCGGGTCCCGAACTCCCGACCAACGTATTAAAGAAATTCTCACCAGTATAAATACTGGCCATTTAAATTCAGAAGAGGCTAATCATGTTAAAAAATTAATAGAAGCAAATTACGACCTCTTCCATCTCGAAGGCGATAAGCTCGCCAAAACCGATATCGTGGAACATAAAATTCCGACCACTGACCCTGCGCCGGTCAATGTAAAACAATACCGTTACCCGCCTATCCACAAGGAAGAAATAGATAAACAAATGAAAGAACTTTTAGACAACGATATAGTTCGTCCTTCGACTTCACCTTATAACAGCCCCTTGTGGATAGTGCCCAAAAAACCGGACGAACACGGAAACAAACGCTGGAGAATGGTCATCGATTTTCGAGCACTTAATGAAAAATCCATTCCCGACGCTTATCCTTTGCCTAGCATATTAGAAATTCTCGATCAACTAGGCAGCGCGAAATACTTTTCCGTTTTCGACCTAAAGAGCGGATTCCACCAAATCGGTATGAGTGAAGAAGACGCAGAGAAAACAGCGTTTTCGACACCGTTCGGTCATTATCAATATAATCGCATGCCGTTTGGCTTACGTAATGCTCCGGCAACGTTTCAACGACTCATGGACGCAGTCTTAATGGGCCTCCAAGGTCACGAACTGTTTGTTTATCTCGACGATATTGTAATCTACGCGCGGTCATTATCGGAACACCGCGACAAATTCAATAAGCTAGCCGAACGACTGCGTAACGCAAATTTGAAACTCGAACCTTCCAAATGCGGGTTCCTTCACAGAGAGGTAGCATATCTCGGGCACATAATTAGCCAAGACGGAGTAAAACCGTGCCCCGGTAAAGTATCTGCGGTAAAGAATTTTCCTACGCCGAAAAACGCAAAGAACGTTAGAGAGTTTCTCGGTCTCGCCGGATATTATCGTAGATTTATCGACAAATTCTCATCTATCTCGAAACCATTAACAGCCCTACTTCGTAAAGACGTGAAATTTTCATGGGGCCCAAATCAGGAACGAGCCTTCCATACACTCCGCGAAGCTTTATGCAACGAACCTATCCTACAATATCCTGATTTCACGAAACCTTTCCATATCACGACCGATGCGTCCGCATACGCAATCGGTGCAATCCTCAGCCAAGGCGAAATCGGTGAGGATAAACCAATCGCTTACGCGTCCCGATTACTACAGGGAGCAGAATTAAATTACTCGACTATAGAAAAAGAATGTCTCGCGATCGTATACGCGGTGCAACATTTCCGTTCGTATATTTATGGCCGACCATTCAATTTAATCACAGACCACCGTCCGCTGGTCTGGATGCATTCGGTTCGCGACCCTACTTCGCGATTACTCCGCTGGAGATTGAAACTGGCGGAATACGAATATAAAATCATATATAAAGCTGGGAAGTCAAACGTCAACGCCGACGCTCTTTCCCGTAACCCAGCAGTCCTTCCAATCAGCTCTGATTCCTCCTATTACGAAACCCTCTACGATCCTACTCCCGGTACATCGCAAAACGTTCCAAATCCTGTCCCGTCCACGTCATTCGCACCGACTCTTCCTACGCCCGAAATACGCACCGAGGCGACCTTCACGGATGACGTCAGGCAAGGACAACCGGAGGCCATCGACACTGTAGAGGAACAGCTGAGCGGCGATAACGATGTCCCGCCGGCGACCAGCAACGATGACAACGACGACGAGCCTGTGGACATCGACCCTCCAGCCGAGATAAACCGGCGTACCATTACGTCAACACGAGACCGTCTAGTCATGCGACGAGACAACGTGGCGTGCTTCGTAACCTTAGACGGTCAACCGCTCGATCCAGGCGCGATCGAACTATCTCTGCAAGGAAAATTAAAAATCCCCAACGACATGCGTGTTGGAAGAGCTAAGGTGCGTAACATCGGCTCCTTCCACATGATCCTACTTCCTGTAAAAACCACCCCACACGTTTTCACTGCTCCTACAGATTTAATAGAATGTCTCCGATCCCTGTATGACGTTTGTACAGAGCTTTGCCTTACTTCCGTCAGTTTGTCTCAATCAGCCATCGACGACATACCGTGGCAATTCATTCAACGTACATTAACCGAATTGTTTGCTCCTACAAACGTTCGTCTCTTCACGTGCACGCACGAAGTAAGAATACCTCGCGACGACGAAAAAAATAATATTCTTCGCGAAAATCATACCTCCGCGTATGCCGGTCACAAAGGTATATCGAAAACTTATCGCCGAATCCGCGAAAGATATTTTTGGCCAACCTTAAAACGCGACGTTATAAATTTTGTAAACGCCTGTGAAAGTTGTCAACTCCGAAAGTTGACACGCGTAAAAACACGACAACCAATGACGCTCACAGACACGCCCGGTCTAGCGTTTGATAAAGTTTCCATGGACATCGTCGGTCCATTGCCAATTACCGCGTCAGGAAACGCTTATATACTTACAATTCAAGATCTCTTGACAAAATATTCGATCGCCGTACCTTTAAAAAACGCCAATGCAATAGAAACCGCAGACGCGATGATTAATCAGTTGATTTGTAAATACGGTGTCCCCAAAGCGATACTAACGGACCAAGGATCAAATTTCACGAGCGCGCTCATGAAAGCGGTCGCTCGCCGTTTCAAAATTACACAACTACGCACTACAGCATTCTATCCGCAAAGTAATGGTTCGATAGAGCGTTCTCATCATGTTCTTACGGAATATCTTAAACAGTTCGTCTCTCGTAATAATTGGGACGAATGGTTGAATTACGCGATGTTTTCTTATAACACTAGCGTTCACGAAGGAACGTTATACACGCCACACGAATTGGTATTCGGACGTATCGCGCGCGTTCCTTCCGCTGATTCCTACCTTCCCGATACTCCCGACGAAACCTATAATCAATATCTCCGTAATCTCCAAAACAAAATAACGACCACAGTTTCGAAGGCACGTGAAAATTTGACGCAAGCTAAAATACGCTCAAAAGGGTATTACGACAGGAAACTAAATATACAAACATTCAAAGTAAACGATATGGTATTGCTTTTGAAGGAACCACGTAGAGGGAAATTCGATAACGAGTACACAGGTCCGTACAAGGTTATCGAGGTGCTCCCTAACCAAAATGTAAAAATTCTAGTCAAAGGTCGACCAAGGGTCGTGCATAGTAATAAGTTGAAAAGGGCAAAGTCCCCTGCGTCTACGTCACACGTTTTTCTAATCTCTGCGCAAACTCCCCCACTATCTGTAAAACCCCATTATAAAACAGCGAGCGAGCTCCAGAGGAGCCAGTCTAATTTTGTAAGCCACAGCAGCAACATGAAGACAACAGCAACGGCAGCAGCATTCTTCTTCTACCTCATCACGACAACTTCCGCACTCATTGGCTATGACTGTGGAGGGCAGACGATGAACGTCACCACGCTATCCACGATCGACACTGTGGATTGTGATACATCCAACATCGAAGCCGCCAGCGAGGTCAAGGACGTTCAACTCCTCCAGCTGAGCGAATACAACGAGGCCAACGTAATACAATGCCGAGTGGAAATCGACCGCACAGTCTATTATTGCGGCATGCACTCACACACATCTGTCGTCCAAAACGGCCGACAACAATATCTATTCTCTGTCACGCGTGAGGCATGTAACACCTTGCACGCAACCGGAGCCATCGCGTTATCACCAACGGTTCAAATTACCGGAGTACGCAAAAACGCAACCACCGTCTACAGCCTAACCTTGGCAGGAACACTTACCGTCGAAGGAAGCTGTACCGGAACGACGTATGCAGATATATACGGCACATGGACAAACGTTGTAGTACAAGCAGTGGTACGAGTTACACCACGATCCTATACAGCAAACATCAAACTTTCTACCGGCCAGATTGTACTTCAATCGGGTCACCACTGCTCTCTTCAAGCCGAAAATTGCATGGATCCTGAAGGAGGTCACACATTTTGGAACGCATTACCCACGGACTACTGTCATTTTAACCAGTACGATGTGTTGTACGAAGGAAAATCCACGAAGATTTTTCCGCACGGAATCGAAGGTCCCGTCATATATACGGTGACGTCACAGGATATCACCTTCGCCTTAACCGCTACCAAATCAATAACAATTTGCGGTTACAAATTGATCAAAACCGAGCATCCGAAGCTCTTAATCATGGAAACGGAACACAATGGGAAATTCAAGAACGCAAAATCAATTCCAGTAGAAAATTTGGATATATTCACCTATGTAAATTCTAAATTTATTTACGTAGAAAGACACATTCGTACACAATTAACACAATTGTACAAAGACATCCTCGCTCAAAAGTGCATCCTGGAACAACAGGTAATACAAAACGCCTTAAATCTAGTACACGTTGCACCCGAAGCCGTCGCCTATTCTATTACGAAACAAGAAGGATTTATGGCAATACCAGCAGGAGAAGTTATACACATCATCAAGTGTATACCAATCACATGTCGCGTCAGACAAACCGACACGTGTTACAACGAACTTCCAGTTACTTACCGTAATACATCGTATTTTCTGACACCTAAAACACATATTTTAACAACAATTGGAACACGCCGTACCTGCTCATCGATCCTTCCAACGATGTATCAGATCCACGGAAACTGGTATCATTTCGCACCGAAGCTGATAGAAACGATTCCACCACAGCATCTACAATCATTAACAAAACCTAATTGGCGATACGTCGACCCGTACAACCTCGCAAATGGTGGAATATATTCATCAGACGATCTTACCAAACTCCGGGAACACATTATGTTTCCCGTTGAGAGAACGGCAATTGTAAATTCCATGGCCCAAGGTGCCACCGGACGTGAATTCCATCAAGGTACCCTGCAGTTGGACAACCTGTTGGATGAAGCATCGATTAGCCGCATAGCCGAATCCGCAACCAAGAAAATCTGGAACGGATTTCTTACCTTCGGATCAGTATCAGCCGGACTGATCGGTATTTACGTGATCCTCCAAGTCATCAAGGCAATCATCAACACGATTCTCAATGGAATCGCCCTGCACGCAGCATATGGATGGAGTTTCCGACTCGTCGCAGCAACCTGGAACTCCCTGGCCCATTTCTGCATCCTCCTGAAAACAAAAGAAACAGAAGTGAAAGAGTGTATCCCCGTGACCCTGAAGACAACTGCCCCAGTGGTCCCGATACCCCAACCCAGTGATAGCCCACCCGAAAGACTATTAACGACATCCCCAGATTACCCCCGAGTGCGTCGTGAACTTTTCCCCGACGATTTGCGCTCCCTTGACAGTGAATAGACACTTTTGCGAACATTCCACACACCTTACTCCGCACAAATTTACTGCGTAAATTTGTTACCCCGGGGGGGGGGAGGTGTGACGTCGGACGGATGTCCTCCGTTTGAGTTAGTAAATAAGTTCATATTATATACTACACATATATATTACATACATTTATACATATATTATATTATCTCACATTATATTATACTATACCTTTATATAACCATAGCTTATAAGACAATTATGTACTCTTCTTAGAACGTAATCCAATATCCTTTTAGCCATAAGCCGTCATGCGTATTATTCATAGAAGTAAACCGATTCGATAGACATAATATTAACCTACCAAATTCCACTGTAACATCACCTTAAACCGCTTCGTTATTGTAAACATCCTCTGTTCAAGCCGCAATCCGATTCATTATAAACATCCGCCGATAATCTGCAAACCCAAACAATTGTAACTTGAATCATCCTTCTCGATGATTCAAGCATTCCCCCTCCTACGTCGAAAGGACTATATAAAGCCCTGGAGACAGGAGCGATTCGCCATTCATTCGGGCCTCGTAGCCATTCCTGCGCCATTCGCGCTACGGCTTCATTCGGCTCTTGGGCTTCATTCGGCTCTTAGCCTTCATTCGCGACTCATCTCAAAGCGTTACTATTTCCAAGCCTAGGGTTAGAGCCCCTTTACTAATTCTAAATATTACTACTTCTTATTCCAATTCATTGTATTACTACTTCTTATTACCGACTCATTATATTACTATTTGTACTCCGATTCATTGTATTATTAATTGTATTACCACTTCGTATTTTGATCTTAATTATATTATACACGTTAAATTAACTTGCATTATATTCCTTAATTACCTTCCATTCAGTATATATATCTTGTCCGATACGAATCTAATAGCATTAGCTTAATCCAATAATCGTCCTTACGAGCCTTCTATAATAGTAGTCATAAACCCTCGACCGCGTTGAACTCGGTGGTGCGAGAAATAGCCGCACGGAGTTACTTTACAACCTAGTCGAGTGACCGCGATCTGCGTTGTACCTGGTGGTGCGTGACATAGCCGCACGAGGTACGCTAACGCATTTGATACCCTTGCTTATTACCTGCTCATGGGACGTGCGCGACACGGAGGTCGTCGATATCAATTACGCAAGTTAATGAGATCTTATTATTTACCTATCTGTCACGATCGTACCGTAGTAATCCAGTCGCGAGTAACTATATACAAGTGGAAACTCGTTCCGATTAATATACCCGCGAGTGTCTACTCCGTACAAGATCTCCATCCAGCCGATCCTAGACGAACATTGATACAAGGAGACAACGAGAGGAAGCACCTCGGTAAGTAATACGTCACGAGTACATACGGACTCCCTGGCAGACGACGGGCGTACGTACCGCGTGGCCAAAAAGGATTGCAACAATAGTTCCGGTATTAGCATAACTCGCCCTCGACGCGAAGCTCGACCCGGGACGTAACAGCAAAACAGCGTTTTGGGGCACGAAACGCACGTTTTGCGTCAAAACTGTGCAAAAGCAGCGTTTTGGGGCACGAAACGCACGTTTCGTTGCAAAAGCAGCGTTTTGGTGCACGAAACGCACGTTTAGCGTTAAAACTGTGCAAAAGCAGCGTTTTGGGGCACGAAACGCACGTTTTGCGTCAAAACTGTGCAAAAGCAGCGTTTTGGAGCACGAAACGCACGTTTTGCGTCAAAACTGTGCAAAAGCAGCGTTTTGGGGCACGAAACGCACGTTTTGCGTCAAAACTGTGCAAAAGCAGCGTTTTGGAGCACGAAACGCACGTTTAGCGTCAAAACTGTGCAAAAGCAGCGTTTTGGTGCACGAAACGCACGTTTAGCGTAAAAACTGTGCAAAAGCAGCGTTTTGGTGCACGAAACGCACGTTTTGCGTCAAAACTGTGCAAAAGCAGCGTTTTGGTGCACGAAACGCACGTTTTGCGTCAAAACTGTGCAAAAGCAGCGTTTTGGGGCACGAAACGCACGTTTTGCGTTAAAACTGTGCAAAAGCAGCGTTTTGGGGCACGAAACGCACGTTTCGTTGCAAAAGCAGCGTTTTGGTGCACGAAACGCACGTTTAGCGTCAAAACTGTGCAAAAGCAGCGTTTTGGGGCACGAAACGCACGTTTTGCGCCAAAACTGTGCAAAACAGCGTTTTGGGGCACGAAACGCACGTTTTGCGTCAAAACTGTGCAAAAGCAGCGTTTTGGTGCACGAAACGCACGTTTAGCGTAAAAACTGTGCAAAAGCAGCGTTTTGGTGCACGAAACGCACGTTTTGCGTCAAAACTGTGCAAAAGCAGCGTTTTGGTGCACGAAACGTACGTTTTGCGTCAAAACTGTGCAAAAGCAGCGTTTTGGTGCACGAAACGCACATTTTGCGTCAAAACTGTGCAAAACAGCGTTTTGGGGCACGAAACGCACGTTTTGCGTCAAAACTGGGCAAAAGCAGCGTTTTGGGGCACGAAACGCACGTTTTGCGTCAAAACTGTGCAAAAGCAGCGTTTTGGGGCACGAAACGCACGTTTCGTTGCAAAAGCAGCGTTTTGGGGCACGAAACGCACGTTTCGTTGCAAAAGCAGCGTTTTGGTGCACGAAACGCACGTTTAGCGTCAAAACTGTGCAAAAGCAGCGTTTTGGGGCACGAAACGCACGTTTTGCGTCAAAACTGTGCAAAACAGCGTTTTGGGGCACGAAACGCACGTTTTGCGTTAAAACTGTGCAAAAGCAGCGTTTTGGTGCACGAAACGCACGTTTTGCGTCAAAACTGTGCAAAAGCAGCGTTTTGGTGCACGAAACGCACGTTTTGCGTCAAAACTGTGCAAAAGCAGCGTTTTGGTCCACGAAACGCACGTCTTGCGTCAAAACTGTGCAAAAGCAGCGTTTTGGGGCACGAAACGCACGTTTTGCGTCAAAACTGTGCAAAAGCAGCGTTTTGGGGCACGAAACGCACGTTTCGTTGCAAAAGCAGCGTTTTGGTGCACGAAACGCACGTTTAGCGTCAAAACTGTGCAAAAGCAGCGTTTTGGTGCACGAAACACACGTTTTGCGTTAAAACTGTGCAAAACAGCGTTTTGGGGCACGAAACGCACGTTTTGCGTCAAAACTGTGCAAAAGCAGCGTTTTGGGGCACGAAACGCACGTTTCGTTGCAAAAGCAGCGTTTTGGTGCACGAAACGCACGTTTAGCGTCAAAACTGTGCAAAAGCAGCGTTTTGGGGCACGAAACGCACGTTTTGCGTCAAAACTGTGCAAAAGCAGCGTTTTGGAGCACGAAACGCACGTTTTGCGTCAAAACTGTGCAAAAGCAGCGTTTTGGTGCACGAAACGCACGTTTTGCGTCAAAACTGGGCAAAAGCAGCGTTTTGGGGCACGAAACGCACGTTTCGTTGCAAAAGCAGCGTTTTGGTGCACGAAACGCACGTTTAGCGTCAAAACTGTGCAAAAGCAGCGTTTTGGTGCACGAAACGCACGTTTAGCGTAAAAACTGTGCAAAAGCAGCGTTTTGGTGCACGAAACGCACGTTTTGCGTCAAAACTGTGCAAAAGCAGCGTTTTGGTGCACGAAACGCACGTTTTGCGTCAAAACGGTGCAAAAGCAGCGTTTTGGGGCACGAAACGCACGTTTCGTTGCAAAAGCAGCGTTTTGGTGCACGAAACGCACGTTTAGCGTCAAAACTGTGCAAAAGCAGCGTTTTGGTGCACGAAACGCACGTTTAGCGTCAAAACTGTGCAAAAGCAGCGTTTTGGGGCACGAAACGCACGTTTTGCGTTAAAACTGTGCAAAAGCAGCGTTTTGGGGCACGAAACGCACGTTTTGCGTCAAAACTGTGCAAAAGCAGCGTTTTGGTGCACGAAACGCACGTTTTGCGTCAAAACTGTGCAAAAGCAGCGTTTTGGGGCACGAAACGCACGTTTCGTTGCAAAAGCAGCGTTTTGGTGCACGAAACGCACGTTTAGCGTCAAAACTGTGCAAAAGCAGCGTTTTGGGGCACGAAACGCACGTTTAGCGTCAAAACTGTGCAAAAGCAGCGTTTTGGGGCACGAAACGCACGTTTTGCGTCAAAACTGTGCAAAAGCAGCGTTTTGGAGCACGAAACGCACGTTTTGCGTCAAAACTGTGCAAAAGCAGCGTTTTGGTGCACGAAACGCACGTTTTGCGTCAAAACTGGGCAAAAGCAGCGTTTTGGTGCACGAAACGCACGTTTAGCGTCAAAACTGTGCAAAAGCAGCGTTTTGGGGCACGAAACGCACGTTTTGCGTTAAAACTGTGCAAAAGCAGCGTTTTGGGGCACGAAACGCACGTTTTGCGTCAAAACTGTGCAAAAGCAGCGTTTTGGTGCACGAAACGCACGTTTTGCGTCAAAACTGTGCAAAAGCAGCGTTTTGGGGCACGAAACGCACGTTTCGTTGCAAAAGCAGCGTTTTGGGGCACGAAACGCACGTTTTGCGTTAAAACTGTGCAAAAGCAGCGTTTTGGAGCACGAAACGCACGTTTTGCGTCAAAACTGTGCAAAAGCAGCGTTTTGGTGCACGAAACGCACGTTTAGCGTCAAAACTGTGCAAAAGCAGCGTTTTGGGGCACGAAACGCACGCTTTGCGTCAAAACTGTGCAAAAGCAGCGTTTTGGAGCACGAAACGCACGTTTTGCGTCAAAACTGTGCAAAAGCAGCGTTTTGGTGCACGAAACGCACGTTTTGCGTCAAAACTGGGCAAAAGCAGCGTTTTGGGGCACGAAACGCACGTTTTGCGTCAAAACTGGGCAAAAGCAGCGTTTTGGGGCACGAAACGCACGTTTCGTTGCAAAAGCAGCGTTTTGGTGCACGAAACGCACGTTTAGCGTCAAAACTGTGCAAAAGCAGCGTTTTGGGGCACGAAACGCACGTTTTGCGTTAAAACTGTGCAAAAGCAGCGTTTTGGGGCACGAAACGCACGTTTCGTTGCAAAAGCAGCGTTTTGGTGCACGAAACGCACGTTTAGCGTCAAAACTGTGCAAAAGCAGCGTTTTGGGGCACGAAACGCACGTTTTGCGCCAAAACTGTGCAAAACAGCGTTTTGGGGCACGAAACGCACGTTTTGCGTCAAAACTGTGCAAAAGCAGCGTTTTGGTGCACGAAACGCACGTTTTGCGTCAAAACTGGGCAAAAGCAGCGTTTTGGGGCACGAAACGCACGTTTTGCGTCAAAACTGGGCAAAAGCAGCGTTTTGGGGCACGAAACGCACGTTTCGTTGCAAAAGCAGCGTTTTGGTGCACGAAACGCACGTTTAGCGTCAAAACTGTGCAAAAGCAGCGTTTTGGGGCACGAAACGCACGTTTTGCGTCAAAACTGTGCAAAACAGCGTTTTGGGGCACGAAACGCACGTTTTGCGTCAAAACTGTGCAAAAGCAGCGTTTTGGTGCACGAAACGCACGTTTTGCGTCAAAACTGTGCAAAAGCAGCGTTTTGGTGCACGAAACGCACGTTTTGCGTCAAAACTGTGCAAAAGCAGCGTTTTGGGGCACGAAACGCACGTTTCGTTGCAAAAGCAGCGTTTTGGTGCACGAAACGCACGTTTAGCGTCAAAACTGTGCAAAAGCAGCGTTTTGGGGCACGAAACGCACGTTTTGCGTCAAAACTGTGCAAAAGCAGCGTTTTGGAGCACGAAACGCACGTTTTGCGTCAAAACTGTGCAAAAGCAGCGTTTTGGTGCACGAAACGCACGTTTTGCGTCAAAACTGGGCAAAAGCAGCGTTTTGGGGCACGAAACGCACGTTTCGTTGCAAAAGCAGCGTTTTGGTGCACGAAACGCACGTTTAGCGTCAAAACTGTGCAAAAGCAGCGTTTTGGGGCACGAAACGCACGTTTTGCGTCAAAACTGTGCAAAACAGCGTTTTGGGGCACGAAACGCACGTTTTGCGTTAAAACTGTGCAAAAGCAGCGTTTTTGGGCACGAAACGCACGTTTTGCGTCAAAACTGTGCAAAAGCAGCGTTTTGGTGCACGAAACGCACGTTTTGCGTCAAAACTGTGCAAAAGCAGCGTTTTGGGGCACGAAACGCACGTTTCGTTGCAAAAGCAGCGTTTTGGTGCACGAAACGCACGTTTAGCGTCAAAACTGTGCAAAAGCAGCGTTTTGGGGCACGAAACGCACGTTTAGCGTCAAAACTGTGCAAAAGCAGCGTTTTGGGGCACGAAACGCACGTTTTGCGTCAAAACTGTGCAAAAGCAGCGTTTTGGAGCACGAAACGCACGTTTTGCGTCAAAACTGTGCAAAAGCAGCGTTTTGGTGCACGAAACGCACGTTTTGCGTCAAAACTGGGCAAAAGCAGCGTTTTGGTGCACGAAACGCACGTTTAGCGTCAAAACTGTGCAAAAGCAGCGTTTTGGGGCACGAAACGCACGTTTTGCGTTAAAACTGTGCAAAAGCAGCGTTTTGGGGCACGAAACGCACGTTTTGCGTCAAAACTGTGCAAAAGCAGCGTTTTGGTGCACGAAACGCACGTTTTGCGTCAAAACTGTGCAAAACAGCGTTTTGGGGCACGAAACGCACGTTTTGCGTTAAAACTGTGCAAAAGCAGCGTTTTTGGGCACGAAACGCACGTTTTGCGTCAAAACTGTGCAAAAGCAGCGTTTTGGTGCACGAAACGCACGTTTTGCGTCAAAACTGTGCAAAAGCAGCGTTTTGGGGCACGAAACGCACGTTTCGTTGCAAAAGCAGCGTTTTGGTGCACGAAACGCACGTTTAGCGTCAAAACTGTGCAAAAGCAGCGTTTTGGGGCACGAAACGCACGTTTAGCGTCAAAACTGTGCAAAAGCAGCGTTTTGGGGCACGAAACGCACGTTTTGCGTCAAAACTGTGCAAAAGCAGCGTTTTGGAGCACGAAACGCACGTTTTGCGTCAAAACTGTGCAAAAGCAGCGTTTTGGTGCACGAAACGCACGTTTTGCGTCAAAACTGGGCAAAAGCAGCGTTTTGGTGCACGAAACGCACGTTTAGCGTCAAAACTGTGCAAAAGCAGCGTTTTGGGGCACGAAACGCACGTTTTGCGTTAAAACTGTGCAAAAGCAGCGTTTTGGGGCACGAAACGCACGTTTTGCGTCAAAACTGTGCAAAAGCAGCGTTTTGGTGCACGAAACGCACGTTTTGCGTCAAAACTGTGCAAAAGCAGCGTTTTGGGGCACGAAACGCACGTTTCGTTGCAAAAGCAGCGTTTTGGTGCACGAAACGCACGTTTAGCGTCAAAACTGTGCAAAAGCAGCGTTTTGGGGCACGAAACGCACGTTTTGCGTCAAAACTGTGCAAAAGCAGCGTTTTGGAGCACGAAACGCACGTTTTGCGTCAAAACTGTGCAAAAGCAGCGTTTTGGTGCACGAAACGCACGTTTTGCGTCAAAACTGTGCAAAAGCAGCGTTTTGGTGCACGAAACGCACGTTTTGCGTCAAAACGGTGCAAAAGCAGCGTTTTGGGGCACGAAACGCACGTTTCGTTGCAAAAGCAGCGTTTTGGTGCACGAAACGCACGTTTAGCGTCAAAACTGTGCAAAAGCAGCGTTTTGGTGCACGAAACGCACGTTTAGCGTAAAAACTGTGCAAAAGCAGCGTTTTGGTGCACGAAACGCACGTTTTGCGTCAAAACTGTGCAAAAGCAGCGTTTTGGGGCACGAAACGCACGTTTCGTTGCAAAAGCAGCGTTTTGGTGCACGAAACGCACGTTTAGCGTCAAAACTGTGCAAAAGCAGCGTTTTGGGGCACGAAACGCACGTTTTGCGTCAAAACTGTGCAAAAGCAGCGTTTTGGAGCACGAAACGCACGTTTTGCGTCAAAACTGTGCAAAAGCAGCGTTTTGGTGCACGAAACGCACGTTTTGCGTCAAAACTGGGCAAAAGCAGCGTTTTGGGGCACGAAACGCACGTTTTGCGTCAAAACTGGGCAAAAGCAGCGTTTTGGGGCACGAAACGCACGTTTCGTTGCAAAAGCAGCGTTTTGGTGCACGAAACGCACGTTTAGCGTCAAAACTGTGCAAAAGCAGCGTTTTGGGGCACGAAACGCACGTTTTGCGTCAAAACTGTGCAAAACAGCGTTTTGGGGCACGAAACGCACGTTTTGCGTCAAAACTGTGCAAAAGCAGCGTTTTGGTGCACGAAACGCACGTTTAGCGTAAAAACTGTGCAAAAGCAGCGTTTTGGTGCACGAAACGCACGTTTTGCGTCAAAACTGTGCAAAAGCAGCGTTTTGGTGCACGAAACGCACGTTTTGCGTCAAAACTGTGCAAAAGCAGCGTTTTGGTGCACGAAACGCACGTTTTGCGTCAAAACTGTGCAAAACAGCGTTTTGGGGCACGAAACGCACGTTTTGCGTCAAAACTGGGCAAAAGCAGCGTTTTGGGGCACGAAACGCACGTTTTGCGTCAAAACTGTGCAAAAGCAGCGTTTTGGGGCACGAAACGCACGTTTTGCGTCAAAACTGTGCAAAACAGCGTTTTGGGGCACGAAACGCACGTTTTGCGTCAAAACTGTGCAAAAGCAGCGTTTTGGTGCACGAAACGCACGTTTTGCGTCAAAACTGTGCAAAAGCAGCGTTTTGGGGCACGAAACGCACGTTTCGTTGCAAAAGCAGCGTTTTGGTGCACGAAACGCACGTTTAGCGTCAAAACTGTGCAAAAGCAGCGTTTTGGGGCTCGAAACGCACGTTTTGCGTCAAAACTGGGCAAAAGCAGCGTTTTGGGGCACGAAACGCACGTTTCGTTGCAAAAGCAGCGTTTTGGTGCACGAAACGCACGTTTAGCGTCAAAACTGTGCAAAAGCAGCGTTTTGGTGCACGAAACGCACGTTTAGCGTAAAAACTGTGCAAAAGCAGCGTTTTGGTGCACGAAACGCACGTTTTGCGTCAAAACTGTGCAAAAGCAGCGTTTTGGTGCACGAAACGCACGTTTTGCGTCAAAACTGTGCAAAAGCAGCGTTTTGGGGCACGAAACGCACGTTTCGTTGCAAAAGCAGCGTTTTGGTGCACGAAACGCACGTTTAGCGTCAAAACTGTGCAAAAGCAGCGTTTTGGTGCACGAAACGCACGTTTAGCGTCAAAACTGTGCAAAAGCAGCGTTTTGGGGCACGAAACGCACGTTTTGCGTTAAAACTGTGCAAAAGCAGCGTTTTGGGGCACGAAACGCACGTTTTGCGTCAAAACTGTGCAAAAGCAGCGTTTTGGTGCACGAAACGCACGTTTTGCGTCAAAACTGTGCAAAAGCAGCGTTTTGGGGCACGAAACGCACGTTTCGTTGCAAAAGCAGCGTTTTGGTGCACGAAACGCACGTTTAGCGTCAAAACTGTGCAAAAGCAGCGTTTTGGGGCACGAAACGCACGTTTTGCGTCAAAACTGTGCAAAAGCAGCGTTTTGGAGCACGAAACGCACGTTTTGCGTCAAAACTGTGCAAAAGCAGCGTTTTGGTGCACGAAACGCACGTTTTGCGTCAAAACTGTGCAAAAGCAGCGTTTTGGTGCACGAAACGCACGTTTTGCGTCAAAACTGTGCAAAAGCAGCGTTTTGGGGCACGAAACGCACGTTTCGTTGCAAAAGCAGCGTTTTGGTGCACGAAACGCACGTTTAGCGTCAAAACTGTGCAAAAGCAGCGTTTTGGTGCACGAAACGCACGTTTAGCGTCAAAACTGTGCAAAAGCAGCGTTTTGGGGCACGAAACGCACGTTTTGCGTTAAAAACTGTGCAAAAGCAGCGTTTTGGGGCACGAAACGCACGTTTTGCGTCAAAACTGTGCAAAAGCAGCGTTTTGGTGCACGAAACGCACGTTTTGCGTCAAAACTGTGCAAAAGCAGCGTTTTGGGGCACGAAACGCACGTTTCGTTGCAAAAGCAGCGTTTTGGTGCACGAAACGCACGTTTAGCGTCAAAACTGTGCAAAAGCAGCGTTTTGGGGCACGAAACGCACGTTTTGCGTCAAAACTGTGCAAAAGCAGCGTTTTGGAGCACGAAACGCACGTTTTGCGTCAAAACTGTGCAAAAGCAGCGTTTTGGTGCACGAAACGCACGTTTTGCGTCAAAACTGTGCAAAAGCAGCGTTTTGGGGCACGAAACGCACGTTTCGTTGCAAAAGCAGCGTTTTGGTGCACGAAACGCACGTTTAGCGTCAAAACTGTGCAAAAGCAGCGTTTTGGTGCACGAAACGCACGTTTAGCGTCAAAACTGTGCAAAAGCAGCGTTTTGGGGCACGAAACGCACGTTTTGCGTTAAAACTGTGCAAAAGCAGCGTTTTGGGGCACGAAACGCACGTTTTGCGTCAAAACTGTGCAAAAGCAGCGTTTTGGTGCACGAAACGCACGTTTTGCGTCAAAACTGTGCAAAAGCAGCGTTTTGGGGCACGAAACGCACGTTTCGTTGCAAAAGCAGCGTTTTGGTGCACGAAACGCACGTTTAGCGTCAAAACTGTGCAAAAGCAGCGTTTTGGGGCACGAAACGCACGTTTTGCGTCAAAACTGTGCAAAAGCAGCGTTTTGGAGCACGAAACGCACGTTTTGCGTCAAAACTGTGCAAAAGCAGCGTTTTGGTGCACGAAACGCACGTTTTGCGTCAAAACTGTGCAAAAGCAGCGTTTTGGTGCACGAAACGCACGTTTTGCGTCAAAACTGTGCAAAAGCAGCGTTTTGGGGCACGAAACGCACGTTTCGTTGCAAAAGCAGCGTTTTGGTGCACGAAACGCACGTTTAGCGTCAAAACTGTGCAAAAGCAGCGTTTTGGGGCACGAAACGCACGTTTTGCGTCAAAACTGTGCAAAAGCAGCGTTTTGGAGCACGAAACGCACGTTTTGCGTCAAAACTGTGCAAAAGCAGCGTTTTGGTGCACGAAACGCACGTTTTGCGTCAAAACTGTGCAAAAGCAGCGTTTTGGGGCACGAAACGCACGTTTCGTTGCAAAAGCAGCGTTTTGGTGCACGAAACGCACGTTTTGCGTCAAAACTGTGCAAAAGTAGCGTTTTGGGGCACGAAACGCACGTTTCGTTGCAAAAGCAGCGTTTTGGTGCACGAAACGCACGTTTAGCGTCAAAACTGTGCAAAAGCAGCGTTTTGGGGCACGAAACGCACGTTTTGCGTCAAAACTGTGCAAAAGCAGCGTTTTGGAGCACGAAACGCACGTTTTGCGTCAAAACTGTGCAAAAGCAGCGTTTTGGTGCACGAAACGCACGTTTTGCGTCAAAACTGTGCAAAAGCAGCGTTTTGGGGCACGAAACGCACGTTTCGTTGCAAAAGCAGCGTTTTGGTGCACGAAACGCACGTTTAGCGTCAAAACTGTGCAAAAGCAGCGTTTTGGTGCACGAAACGCACGTTTAGCGTCAAAACTGTGCAAAAGCAGCGTTTTGGGGCACGAAACGCACGTTTTGCGTCAAAACTGTGCAAAAGCAGCGTTTTGGAGCACGAAACGCACGTTTTGCGTCAAAACTGTGCAAAAGCAGCGTTTTGGTGCACGAAACGCACGTTTTGCGTCAAAAGCAGCGTTTTGGTGCACGAAACGCACGTTTAGCGTCAAAACTGTGCAAAAGCAGCGTTTTGGTGCACGAAACGCACGTTTTGCGTCAAAACTGTGCAAAAGCAGCGTTTTGGGGCACGAAACGCACGTTTTGCGTCAAAACTGTGCAAAAGCAGCGTTTTGGCGCACGAAACGCACGTTTTGCGTCAAAACTGTGCAAAACAGCGTTTTGGGGCACGAAACGCACGTTTTGCGTCAAAACTGTGCAAAAGCAGCGTTTTGGGGCACGAAACGCACGTTTCGTTGCAAAAGCAGCGTTTTGGTGCACGAAACGCACGTTTAGCGTCAAAACTGTGCAAAAGCAGCGTTTTAGTGCACGAAACGCACGTTTTGCGTCAAAACTGTGCAAAAGCAGCGTTTTGGTGCACGAAACGCACGCTTAGCGTCAAAACTGTGCAAAAGCAGCGTTTTCGTGCACGAAACGCACGTTTTGCGTCAAAACTGTGCAAAAGCAGCGTTTTGGGGCACGAAACGCACGTTTTGCGTTAAAACTGAGCAAAAGCAGCGTTTTGGTGCACGAAACGCACGTTTAGCGTCAAAACTGTGCAAAAGCAGCGTTTTGGTGCACGAAACGCACGTTCAGCGTCAAAACTGTGCAAAACAGCGTTTTGGGGCACGAAACGCACGTTTTGCGTTAAAACTGTGCAAAAGCAGCGTTTTGGTGCACGAAACGCACGTTTTGCGTCAAAACTGTGCAAAAGCAGCGTTTTGGCGCACGAAACGCACGTTTTGCGTCAAAACTGTGCAAAACAGCGTTTTCGGGCACGAAACGCACGTTTTGCGTCAAAACTGTGCACAAGCAGCGTTTTGGTGCACGAAACGCACGTTTTGCGTCAAAACTGTGCAAAAGCAGCGTTTTGGGGCACGAAACGCACGTTTCGTTGCAAAAGCAGCGTTTTGGTGCACGAAACGCACGTTTAGCGTCAAAACTGTGCAAAAGCAGCGTTTTGGTGCACGAAACGCACGTTTAGCGTCAAAACTGTGCAAAAGCAGCGTTTTGGGGCACGAAACGCACGTTTTGCGTCAAAACTGTGCAAAAGCAGCGTTTTGGGGCACGAAACGCACGTTTCGTTGCAAAAGCAGCGTTTTGGAGCACGAAACGCACGTTTTGCGTCAAAACTGTGCAAAAGCAGCGTTTTGGGACACGAAACGCACGTTTCGTTGCAAAAGCAGCGTTTCGGTGCACGAAACGCACGTTTAGCGTCAAAACTGTGCAAAAGCAGCGTTTTGGTGCACGAAACGCACGTTTTGCGTCAAAACTGTGCAAAAGCAGCGTTTTGGTGCACGAAACGCACGCTTAGCGTCAAAACTGTGCAAAACAGCGTTTTGGGGCACGAAACGCACGTTTTGCGTCAAAACTGTGCAAAACAGCGTTTTGGGGCACGAAACGCACGTTTTGCGTCAAAACTGTGCAAAAGCAGCGTTTTGGTGCACGAAACGCACGTTTTGCGTCAAAACTGTGCAAAAGCAGCGTTTTGGGGCACGAAACGCACGTTTCGTTGCAAAAGCAGCGTTTTGGTGCTCGAAACGCACGTTTTGCGTCAAAACTGTGCAAAAGCAGCGTTTTGGGGCACGAAACGCACGTTTCGTTGCAAAAGCAGCGTTTTGGTGCACGAAACGCACGTTTAGCGTCAAAACTGTGCAAAAGCAGCGTTTTGGGGCTCGAAACGCACGTTTTGCGTCAAAACTGGGCAAAAGCAGCGTTTTGGGGCACGAAACGCACGTTTCGTTGCAAAAGCAGCGTTTTGGTGCACGAAACGCACGTTTAGCGTCAAAACTGTGCAAAAGCAGCGTTTTGGTGCACGAAACGCACGTTTTGCGTCAAAACTGTGCAAAAGCAGCGTTTTGGTGCACGAAACGTACGTTTTGCGTCAAAACTGTGCAAAAGCAGCGTTTTGGTGCACGAAACGCACATTTTGCGTCAAAACTGTGCAAAACAGCGTTTTGGGGCACGAAACGCACGTTTTGCGTCAAAACTGGGCAAAAGCAGCGTTTTGGGGCACGAAACGCACGTTTTGCGTCAAAACTGTGCAAAAGCAGCGTTTTGGGGCACGAAACGCACGTTTCGTTGCAAAAGCAGCGTTTTGGGGCACGAAACGCACGTTTCGTTGCAAAAGCAGCGTTTTGGTGCACGAAACGCACGTTTAGCGTCAAAACTGTGCAAAAGCAGCGTTTTGGGGCACGAAACGCACGTTTTGCGTCAAAACTGTGCAAAACAGCGTTTTGGGGCACGAAACGCACGTTTTGCGTTAAAACTGTGCAAAAGCAGCGTTTTGGTGCACGAAACGCACGTTTTGCGTCAAAACTGTGCAAAAGCAGCGTTTTGGTGCACGAAACGCACGTTTTGCGTCAAAACTGTGCAAAAGCAGCGTTTTGGTCCACGAAACGCACGTCTTGCGTCAAAACTGTGCAAAAGCAGCGTTTTGGGGCACGAAACGCACGTTTTGCGTCAAAACTGTGCAAAAGCAGCGTTTTGGGGCACGAAACGCACGTTTCGTTGCAAAAGCAGCGTTTTGGTGCACGAAACGCACGTTTAGCGTCAAAACTGTGCAAAAGCAGCGTTTTGGTGCACGAAACGCACGTTTTGCGTTAAAACTGTGCAAAACAGCGTTTTGGGGCACGAAACGCACGTTTTGCGTCAAAACTGTGCAAAAGCAGCGTTTTGGGGCACGAAACGCACGTTTCGTTGCAAAAGCAGCGTTTTGGTGCACGAAACGCACGTTTAGCGTCAAAACTGTGCAAAAGCAGCGTTTTGGGGCACGAAACGCACGTTTTGCGTCAAAACTGTGCAAAAGCAGCGTTTTGGAGCACGAAACGCACGTTTTGCGTCAAAACTGTGCAAAAGCAGCGTTTTGGTGCACGAAACGCACGTTTTGCGTCAAAACTGGGCAAAAGCAGCGTTTTGGGGCACGAAACGCACGTTTCGTTGCAAAAGCAGCGTTTTGGTGCACGAAACGCACGTTTAGCGTCAAAACTGTGCAAAAGCAGCGTTTTGGTGCACGAAACGCACGTTTAGCGTAAAAACTGTGCAAAAGCAGCGTTTTGGTGCACGAAACGCACGTTTTGCGTCAAAACTGTGCAAAAGCAGCGTTTTGGTGCACGAAACGCACGTTTTGCGTCAAAACGGTGCAAAAGCAGCGTTTTGGGGCACGAAACGCACGTTTCGTTGCAAAAGCAGCGTTTTGGTGCACGAAACGCACGTTTAGCGTCAAAACTGTGCAAAAGCAGCGTTTTGGTGCACGAAACGCACGTTTAGCGTCAAAACTGTGCAAAAGCAGCGTTTTGGGGCACGAAACGCACGTTTTGCGTTAAAACTGTGCAAAAGCAGCGTTTTGGGGCACGAAACGCACGTTTTGCGTCAAAACTGTGCAAAAGCAGCGTTTTGGTGCACGAAACGCACGTTTTGCGTCAAAACTGTGCAAAAGCAGCGTTTTGGGGCACGAAACGCACGTTTCGTTGCAAAAGCAGCGTTTTGGTGCACGAAACGCACGTTTAGCGTCAAAACTGTGCAAAAGCAGCGTTTTGGGGCACGAAACGCACGTTTTGCGTCAAAACTGTGCAAAAGCAGCGTTTTGGAGCACGAAACGCACGTTTTGCGTCAAAACTGTGCAAAAGCAGCGTTTTGGTGCACGAAACGCACGTTTTGCGTCAAAACTGGGCAAAAGCAGCGTTTTGGGGCACGAAACGCACGTTTCGTTGCAAAAGCAGCGTTTTGGTGCACGAAACGCACGTTTAGCGTCAAAACTGTGCAAAAGCAGCGTTTTGGGGCACGAAACGCACGTTTTGCGTCAAAACTGTGCAAAACAGCGTTTTGGGGCACGAAACGCACGTTTTGCGTTAAAACTGTGCAAAAGCAGCGTTTTTGGGCACGAAACGCACGTTTTGCGTCAAAACTGTGCAAAAGCAGCGTTTTGGTGCACGAAACGCACGTTTTGCGTCAAAACTGTGCAAAAGCAGCGTTTTGGGGCACGAAACGCACGTTTCGTTGCAAAAGCAGCGTTTTGGTGCACGAAACGCACGTTTAGCGTCAAAACTGTGCAAAAGCAGCGTTTTGGGGCACGAAACGCACGTTTAGCGTCAAAACTGTGCAAAAGCAGCGTTTTGGGGCACGAAACGCACGTTTTGCGTCAAAACTGTGCAAAAGCAGCGTTTTGGAGCACGAAACGCACGTTTTGCGTCAAAACTGTGCAAAAGCAGCGTTTTGGTGCACGAAACGCACGTTTTGCGTCAAAACTGGGCGAAAGCAGCGTTTTGGTGCACGAAACGCACGTTTAGCGTCAAAACTGTGCAAAAGCAGCGTTTTGGGGCACGAAACGCACGTTTTGCGTTAAAACTGTGCAAAAGCAGCGTTTTGGGGCACGAAACGCACGTTTTGCGTCAAAACTGTGCAAAAGCAGCGTTTTGGTGCACGAAACGCACGTTTTGCGTCAAAACTGTGCAAAAGCAGCGTTTTGGGGCACGAAACGCACGTTTCGTTGCAAAAGCAGCGTTTTGGTGCACGAAACGCACGTTTAGCGTCAAAACTGTGCAAAAGCAGCGTTTTGGGGCACGAAACGCACGTTTTGCGTCAAAACTGTGCAAAAGCAGCGTTTTGGAGCACGAAACGCACGTTTTGCGTCAAAACTGTGCAAAAGCAGCGTTTTGGTGCACGAAGCGCACGTTTTGCGTCAAAACTGGGCAAAAGCAGCGTTTTGGGGCACGAAACGCACGTTTTGCGTCAAAACTGGGCAAAAGCAGCGTTTTGGGGCACGAAACGCACGTTTCGTTGCAAAAGCAGCGTTTTGGTGCACGAAACGCACGTTTAGCGTCAAAACTGTGCAAAAGCAGCGTTTTGGGGCACGAAACGCACGTTTTGCGTTAAAACTGTGCAAAAGCAGCGTTTTGGGGCACGAAACGCACGTTTCGTTGCAAAAGCAGCGTTTTGGTGCACGAAACGCACGTTTAGCGTCAAAACTGTGCAAAAGCAGCGTTTTGGGGCACGAAACGCACGTTTTGCGCCAAAACTGTGCAAAACAGCGTTTTGGGGCACGAAACGCACGTTTTGCGTCAAAACTGTGCAAAAGCAGCGTTTTGGTGCACGAAACGCACGTTTAGCGTAAAAACTGTGCAAAAGCAGCGTTTTGGTGCACGAAACGCACGTTTTGCGTCAAAACTGTGCATAAGCAGCGTTTTGGTGCACGAAACGTACGTTTTGCGTCAAAACTGTGCAAAAGCAGCGTTTTGGTGCACGAAACGCACGTTTTGCGTCAAAACTGTGCAAAACAGCGTTTTGGGGCACGAAACGCACGTTTTGCGTCAAAACTGGGCAAAAGCAGCGTTTTGGGGCACGAAACGCACGTTTTGCGTCAAAACTGTGCAAAAGCAGCGTTTTGGGGCACGAAACGCACGTTTCGTTGCAAAAGCAGCGTTTTGGGGCACGAAACGCACGTTTCGTTGCAAAAGCAGCGTTTTGGTGCACGAAACGCACGTTTAGCGTCAAAACTGTGCAAAAGCAGCGTTTTGGGGCACGAAACGCACGTTTTGCGTCAAAACTGTGCAAAACAGCGTTTTGGGGCACGAAACGCACGTTTTGCGTTAAAACTGTGCAAAAGCAGCGTTTTGGTGCACGAAACGCACGTTTTGCGTCAAAACTGTGCAAAAGCAGCGTTTTGGTGCACGAAACGCACGTTTTGCGTCAAAACTGTGCAAAAGCAGCGTTTTGGTGCACGAAACGCACGTTTTGCGTTAAAACTGTGCAAAACAGCGTTTTGGGGCACGAAACGCACGTTTTGCGTCAAAACTGTGCAAAAGCAGCGTTTTGGGGCACGAAACGCACGTTTCGTTGCAAAAGCAGCGTTTTGGTGCACGAAACGCACGTTTAGCGTCAAAACTGTGCAAAAGCAGCGTTTTGGGGCACGAAACGCACGTTTTGCGTCAAAACTGTGCAAAAGCAGCGTTTTGGAGCACGAAACGCACGTTTTGCGTCAAAACTGTGCAAAAGCAGCGTTTTGGTGCACGAAACGCACGTTTTGCGTCAAAACTGGGCAAAAGCAGCGTTTTGGGGCACGAAACGCACGTTTCGTTGCAAAAGCAGCGTTTTGGTGCACGAAACGCACGTTTAGCGTCAAAACTGTGCAAAAGCAGCGTTTTGGTGCACGAAACGCACGTTTTGCGTCAAAACGGTGCAAAAGCAGCGTTTTGGGGCACGAAACGCACGTTTCGTTGCAAAAGCAGCGTTTTGGTGCACGAAACGCACGTTTAGCGTCAAAACTGTGCAAAAGCAGCGTTTTGGTGCACGAAACGCACGTTTAGCGTCAAAACTGTGCAAAAGCAGCGTTTTGGGGCACGAAACGCACGTTTTGCGTCAAAACTGTGCAAAAGCAGCGTTTTGGTGCACGAAACGCACGTTTTGCGTCAAAACTGGGCAAAAGCAGCGTTTTGGGGCACGAAACGCACGTTTTGCGTCAAAACTGGGCAAAAGCAGCGTTTTGGGGCACGAAACGCACGTTTCGTTGCAAAAGCAGCGTTTTGGTGCACGAAACGCACGTTTAGCGTCAAAACTGTGCAAAAGCAGCGTTTTGGGGCACGAAACGCACGTTTTGCGTCAAAACTGTGCAAAACAGCGTTTTGGGGAACGAAACGCACGTTTTGCGTCAAAACTGTGCAAAAGCAGCGTTTTGGTGCACGAAACGCACGTTTAGCGTAAAAACTGTGCAAAAGCAGCGTTTTGGTGCACGAAACGCACGTTTTGCGTCAAAACTGTGCAAAAGCAGCGTTTTGGTGCACGAAACGCACGTTTTGCGTCAAAACGGTGCAAAAGCAGCGTTTTGGGGCACGAAAAGCACGTTTCGTTGCAAAAGCAGCGTTTTGGTGCACGAAACGCACGTTTAGCGTCAAAACTGTGCAAAAGCAGCGTTTTGGTGCACGAAACGCACGTTTAGCGTAAAAACTGTGCAAAAGCAGCGTTTTGGTGCACGAAACGCACGTTTTGCGTCAAAACTGTGCAAAAGCAGCGTTTTGGTGCACGAAACGCACGTTTTGCGTCAAAACGGTGCAAAAGCAGCGTTTTGGGGCACGAAACGCACGTTTCGTTGCAAAAGCAGCGTTTTGGTGCACGAAACGCACGTTTAGCGTCAAAACTGTGCAAAAGCAGCGTTTTGGTGCACGAAACGCACGTTTAGCGTCAAAACTGTGCAAAAGCAGCGTTTTGGGGCACGAAACGCACGTTTTGCGTTAAAACTGTGCAAAAGCAGCGTTTTGGGGCACGAAACGCACGTTTTGCGTCAAAACTGTGCAAAAGCAGCGTTTTGGTGCACGAAACGCACGTTTTGCGTCAAAACTGTGCAAAAGCAGCGTTTTGGGGCACGAAACGCACGTTTCGTTGCAAAAGCAGCGTTTTGGTGCACGAAACGCACGTTTAGCGTCAAAACTGTGCAAAAGCAGCGTTTTGGGGCACGAAACGCACGTTTTGCGTCAAAACTGTGCAAAAGCAGCGTTTTGGAGCACGAAACGCACGTTTTGCGTCAAAACTGTGCAAAAGCAGCGTTTTGGTGCACGAAACGCACGTTTTGCGTCAAAACTGGGCAAAAGCAGCGTTTTGGGGCACGAAACGCACGTTTCGTTGCAAAAGCAGCGTTTTGGTGCACGAAACGCACGTTTAGCGTCAAAACTGTGCAAAAGCAGCGTTTTGGGGCACGAAACGCACGTTTTGCGTCAAAACTGTGCAAAACAGCGTTTTGGGGCACGAAACGCACGTTTTGCGTTAAAACTGTGCAAAAGCAGCGTTTTTGGGCACGAAACGCACGTTTTGCGTCAAAACTGTGCAAAAGCAGCGTTTTGGTGCACGAAACGCACGTTTTGCGTCAAAACTGTGCAAAAGCAGCGTTTTGGGGCACGAAACGCACGTTTCGTTGCAAAAGCAGCGTTTTGGTGCACCAGGGCCTCCAAGCTCTACTCTTGTGAACTTGAAGCCGATTTTAACTCGCGCCCGGCTCTATCGGTGGCGCCACTGTCACTCTTTACGTGCCGTTGAGTTCATATTCTGTGTAAGTTTATTCTATAGTGTATGCGCCCGTCATCTGAGTCCGATACAATTTTCATTGTGTATAGTTCATATAATTATCATTTCAGTAGTATATAATTTACCTATATTCATAAAATGTTTGTTTTTTTCATTTTTAGTAAAAGTTCGGATGAAAGTTTTAATTTACACTTTCATGTTCCTCGTCATTTTTGTCAATTACTAAACTAGTTTCTCTAACTTTACGAGAAAGATTCTAACGGAATCAGTTTATTTTTCGTATATACACGTATAAATAAATAATAAACTATATAATGTATATATTACATATTTCTTATATATAAATATGTTTTTCGTATTTTTATACAATTGTATTTTAGATATTTCTTTTTTTTTTGTCTCAATTTATATCAACGTAATAAATTTCATTTTATATAAGTACAGCCTTTTTTTTCCTTCCATTATTTTTCTATTCAGATTAATTTTAAAGCAGGTATAAATCAGTATAAATACACATATATAGGACGATGCTGTTGTGTGTGTGTCTCATTGATTACATCGTATGTGGTAGTAACGACACTAGCGCTGCGATAGAGGCGGGCGCGAATTAAAATCTGGCTTCAACGCGAAATACGGTAGCTTGGCGGCCCTGTGGTGCACGAAACGCACGTTTAGCGTCAAAACTGTGCAAAAGCAGCGTTTTGGGGCACGAAACGCACGTTTAGCGTCAAAACTGTGCAAAAGCAGCGTTTTGGGGCACGAAACGCACGTTTTGCGTCAAAACTGTGCAAAAGCAGCGTTTTGGAGCACGAAACGCACGTTTTGCGTCAAAACTGTGCAAAAGCAGCGTTTTGGTGCACGAAACGCACGTTTTGCGTCAAAACTGGGCAAAAGCAGCGTTTTGGTGCACGAAACGCACGTTTAGCGTCAAAACTGTGCAAAAGCAGCGTTTTGGGGCACGAAACGCACGTTTTGCGTCAAAACTGTGCAAAACAGCGTTTTGGGGCACGAAACGCACGTTTTGCGTTAAAACTGTGCAAAAGCAGCGTTTTTGGGCACGAAACGCACGTTTTGCGTCAAAACTGTGCAAAAGCAGCGTTTTGGTGCACGAAACGCACGTTTTGCGTCAAAACTGTGCAAAAGCAGCGTTTTGGGGCACGAAACGCACGTTTCGTTGCAAAAGCAGCGTTTTGGTGCACGAAACGCACGTTTAGCGTCAAAACTGTGCAAAAGCAGCGTTTTGGGGCACGAAACGCACGTTTAGCGTCAAAACTGTGCAAAAGCAGCGTTTTGGGGCACGAAACGCACGTTTTGCGTCAAAACTGTGCAAAAGCAGCGTTTTGGAGCACGAAACGCACGTTTTGCGTCAAAACTGTGCAAAAGCAGCGTTTTGGTGCACGAAACGCACGTTTTGCGTCAAAACTGGGCAAAAGCAGCGTTTTGGTGCACGAAACGCACGTTTAGCGTCAAAACTGTGCAAAAGCAGCGTTTTGGGGCACGAAACGCACGTTTTGCGTTAAAACTGTGCAAAAGCAGCGTTTTGGGGCACGAAACGCACGTTTTGCGTCAAAACTGTGCAAAAGCAGCGTTTTGGTGCACGAAACGCACGTTTTGCGTCAAAACTGTGCAAAAGCAGCGTTTTGGGGCACGAAACGCACGTTTCGTTGCAAAAGCAGCGTTTTGGTGCACGAAACGCACGTTTAGCGTCAAAACTGTGCAAAAGCAGCGTTTTGGGGCACGAAACGCACGTTTTGCGTCAAAACTGTGCAAAAGCAGCGTTTTGGAGCACGAAACGCACGTTTTGCGTCAAAACTGTGCAAAAGCAGCGTTTTGGTGCACGAAACGCACGTTTTGCGTCAAAACTGGGCAAAAGCAGCGTTTTGGGGCACGAAACGCACGTTTTGCGTCAAAACTGGGCAAAAGCAGCGTTTTGGGGCACGAAACGCACGTTTCGTTGCAAAAGCAGCGTTTTGGTGCACGAAACGCACGTTTAGCGTCAAAACTGTGCAAAAGCAGCGTTTTGGGGCACGAAACGCACGTTTTGCGTCAAAACTGTGCAAAACAGCGTTTTGGGGCACGAAACGCACGTTTTGCGTCAAAACTGTGCAAAAGCAGCGTTTTGGTGCACGAAACGCACGTTTAGCGTAAAAACTGTGCAAAAGCAGCGTTTTGGTGCACGAAACGCACGTTTTGCGTCAAAACTGTGCAAAAGCAGCGTTTTGGTGCACGAAACGCACGTTTTGCGTCAAAACTGTGCAAAAGCAGCGTTTTGGTGCACGAAACGCACGTTTTGCGTCAAAACTGTGCAAAACAGCGTTTTGGGGCACGAAACGCACGTTTTGCGTCAAAACTGGGCAAAAGCAGCGTTTTGGGGCACGAAACGCACGTTTTGCGTCAAAACTGTGCAAAAGCAGCGTTTTGGGGCACGAAACGCACGTTTTGCGTCAAAACTGTGCAAAACAGCGTTTTGGGGCACGAAACGCACGTTTTGCGTCAAAACTGTGCAAAAGCAGCGTTTTGGTGCACGAAACGCACGTTTTGCGTCAAAACTGTGCAAAAGCAGCGTTTTGGGGCACGAAACGCACGTTTCGTTGCAAAAGCAGCGTTTTGGTGCACGAAACGCACGTTTAGCGTCAAAACTGTGCAAAAGCAGCGTTTTGGGGCTCGAAACGCACGTTTTGCGTCAAAACTGGGCAAAAGCAGCGTTTTGGGGCACGAAACGCACGTTTCGTTGCAAAAGCAGCGTTTTGGTGCACGAAACGCACGTTTAGCGTCAAAACTGTGCAAAAGCAGCGTTTTGGTGCACGAAACGCACGTTTAGCGTAAAAACTGTGCAAAAGCAGCGTTTTGGTGCACGAAACGCACGTTTTGCGTCAAAACTGTGCAAAAGCAGCGTTTTGGTGCACGAAACGCACGTTTTGCGTCAAAACTGTGCAAAAGCAGCGTTTTGGGGCACGAAACGCACGTTTCGTTGCAAAAGCAGCGTTTTGGTGCACGAAACGCACGTTTAGCGTCAAAACTGTGCAAAAGCAGCGTTTTGGTGCACGAAACGCACGTTTAGCGTCAAAACTGTGCAAAAGCAGCGTTTTGGGGCACGAAACGCACGTTTTGCGTTAAAACTGTGCAAAAGCAGCGTTTTGGGGCACGAAACGCACGTTTTGCGTCAAAACTGTGCAAAAGCAGCGTTTTGGTGCACGAAACGCACGTTTTGCGTCAAAACTGTGCAAAAGCAGCGTTTTGGGGCACGAAACGCACGTTTCGTTGCAAAAGCAGCGTTTTGGTGCACGAAACGCACGTTTAGCGTCAAAACTGTGCAAAAGCAGCGTTTTGGGGCACGAAACGCACGTTTTGCGTCAAAACTGTGCAAAAGCAGCGTTTTGGAGCACGAAACGCACGTTTTGCGTCAAAACTGTGCAAAAGCAGCGTTTTGGTGCACGAAACGCACGTTTTGCGTCAAAACTGTGCAAAAGCAGCGTTTTGGTGCACGAAACGCACGTTTTGCGTCAAAACTGTGCAAAAGCAGCGTTTTGGGGCACGAAACGCACGTTTCGTTGCAAAAGCAGCGTTTTGGTGCACGAAACGCACGTTTAGCGTCAAAACTGTGCAAAAGCAGCGTTTTGGGGCACGAAACGCACGTTTTGCGTCAAAACTGTGCAAAAGCAGCGTTTTGGAGCACGAAACGCACGTTTTGCGTCAAAACTGTGCAAAAGCAGCGTTTTGGTGCACGAAACGCACGTTTTGCGTCAAAACTGTGCAAAAGCAGCGTTTTGGGGCACGAAACGCACGTTTCGTTGCAAAAGCAGCGTTTTGGTGCACGAAACGCACGTTTTGCGTCAAAACTGTGCAAAAGTAGCGTTTTGGGGCACGAAACGCACGTTTCGTTGCAAAAGCAGCGTTTTGGTGCACGAAACGCACGTTTAGCGTCAAAACTGTGCAAAAGCAGCGTTTTGGGGCACGAAACGCACGTTTTGCGTCAAAACTGTGCAAAAGCAGCGTTTTGGAGCACGAAACGCACGTTTTGCGTCAAAACTGTGCAAAAGCAGCGTTTTGGTGCACGAAACGCACGTTTTGCGTCAAAACTGTGCAAAAGCAGCGTTTCGGGGCACGAAACGCACGTTTCGTTGCAAAAGCAGCGTTTTGGTGCACGAAACGCACGTTTAGCGTCAAAACTGTGCAAAAGCAGCGTTTTGGTGCACGAAACGCACGTTTAGCGTCAAAACTGTGCAAAAGCAGCGTTTTGGGGCACGAAACGCACGTTTTGCGTCAAAACTGTGCAAAAGCAGCGTTTTGGAGCACGAAACGCACGTTTTGCGTCAAAACTGTGCAAAAGCAGCGTTTTGGTGCACGAAACGCACGTTTTGCGTCAAAAGCAGCGTTTTGGTGCACGAAACGCACGTTTAGCGTCAAAACTGTGCAAAAGCAGCGTTTTGGTGCACGAAACGCACGTTTTGCGTCAAAACTGTGCAAAAGCAGCGTTTTGGGGCACGAAACGCACGTTTTGCGTCAAAACTGTGCAAAAGCAGCGTTTTGGCGCACGAAACGCACGTTTTGCGTCAAAACTGTGCAAAACAGCGTTTTGGGGCACGAAACGCACGTTTTGCGTCAAAACTGTGCAAAAGCAGCGTTTTGGGGCACGAAACGCACGTTTCGTTGCAAAACCAGCGTTTTGGTGCACGAAACGCACGTTTAGCGTCAAAACTGTGCAAAAGCAGCGTTTTAGTGCACGAAACGCACGTTTTGCGTCAAAACTGTGCAAAAGCAGCGTTTTGGTGCACGAAACGCACGCTTAGCGTCAAAACTGTGCAAAAGCAGCGTTTTCGTGCACGAAACGCACGTTTTGCGTCAAAACTGTGCAAAAGCAGCGTTTTGGTGCACGAAACGCACGTTTTGCGTCAAAACTGTGCAAAAGCAGCGTTTTGGGGCACGAAACGCACGTTTCGTTGCAAAAGCAGCGTTTTGGTGCACGAAACGCACGTTTAGCGTCAAAACTGTGCAAAAGCAGCGTTTTGGTGCACGAAACGCACGTTTAGCGTCAAAACTGTGCAAAAGCAGCGTTTTGGGGCACGAAACGCACGTTTTGCGTCAAAACTGTGCAAAAGCAGCGTTTTGGAGCACGAAACGCACGTTTTGCGTCAAAACTGTGCAAAAGCAGCGTTTTGGTGCACGAAACGCACGTTTTGCGTCAAAAGCAGCGTTTTGGTGCACGAAACGCACGTTTAGCGTCAAAACTGTGCAAAAGCAGCGTTTTGGTGCACGAAACGCACGTTTTGCGTCAAAACTGTGCAAAAGCAGCGTTTTGGGGCACGAAACGCACGTTTTGCGTCAAAACTGTGCAAAAGCAGCGTTTTGGCGCACGAAACGCACGTTTTGCGTCAAAACTGTGCAAAACAGCGTTTTGGGGCACGAAACGCACGTTTTGCGTCAAAACTGTGCAAAAGCAGCGTTTTGGGGCACGAAACGCACGTTTCGTTGCAAAAGCAGCGTTTTGGTGCACGAAACGCACGTTTAGCGTCAAAACTGTGCAAAAGCAGCGTTTTAGTGCACGAAACGCACGTTTTGCGTCAAAACTGTGCAAAAGCAGCGTTTTGGTGCACGAAACGCACGCTTAGCGTCAAAACTGTGCAAAAGCAGCGTTTTCGTGCACGAAACGCACGTTTTGCGTCAAAACTGTGCAAAAGCAGCGTTTTGGGGCACGAAACGCACGTTTTGCGTTAAAACTGAGCAAAAGCAGCGTTTTGGTGCACGAAACGCACGTTTAGCGTCAAAACTGTGCAAAAGCAGCGTTTTGGTGCACGAAACGCACGTTTAGCGTCAAAACTGTGCAAAACAGCGTTTTGGGGCACGAAACGCACGTTTTGCGTTAAAACTGTGCAAAAGCAGCGTTTTGGTGCACGAAACGCACGTTTTGCGTCAAAACTGTGCAAAAGCAGCGTTTTGGCGCACGAAACGCACGTTTTGCGTCAAAACTGTGCAAAACAGCGTTTTCGGGCACGAAACGCACGTTTTGCGTCAAAACTGTGCACAAGCAGCGTTTTGGTGCACGAAACGCACGTTTTGCGTCAAAACTGTGCAAAAGCAGCGTTTTGGGGCACGAAACGCACGTTTCGTTGCAAAAGCAGCGTTTTGGTGCACGAAACGCACGTTTAGCGTCAAAACTGTGCAAAAGCAGCGTTTTGGTGCACGAAACGCACGTTTAGCGTCAAAACTGTGCAAAAGCAGCGTTTTGGGGCACGAAACGCACGTTTTGCGTCAAAACTGTGCAAAAGCAGCGTTTTGGGGCACGAAACGCACGTTTCGTTGCAAAAGCAGCGTTTTGGAGCACGAAACGCACGTTTTGCGTCAAAACTGTGCAAAAGCAGCGTTTTGGGACACGAAACGCACGTTTCGTTGCAAAAGCAGCGTTTCGGTGCACGAAACGCACGTTTAGCGTCAAAACTGTGCAAAAGCAGCGTTTTGGTGCACGAAACGCACGTTTTGCGTCAAAACTGTGCAAAAGCAGCGTTTTGGTGCACGAAACGCACGTTTAGCGTCAAAACTGTGCAAAAGCAGCGTTTTGGGGCTCGAAACGCACGTTTTGCGTCAAAACTGGGCAAAAGCAGCGTTTTGGGGCACGAAACGCACGTTTCGTTGCAAAAGCAGCGTTTTGGTGCACGAAACGCACGTTTAGCGTCAAAACTGTGCAAAAGCAGCGTTTTGGTGCACGAAACGCACGTTTAGCGTAAAAACTGTGCAAAAGCAGCGTTTTGGTGCACGAAACGCACGTTTTGCGTCAAAACTGTGCAAAAGCAGCGTTTTGGTGCACGAAACGCACGTTTTGCGTCAAAACTGTGCAAAAGCAGCGTTTTGGGGCACGAAACGCACGTTTCGTTGCAAAAGCAGCGTTTTGGTGCACGAAACGCACGTTTAGCGTCAAAACTGTGCAAAAGCAGCGTTTTGGTGCACGAAACGCACGTTTTGCGTCAAAACTGTGCAAAAGCAGCGTTTTGGTGCACGAAACGCACGTTTTGCGTCAAAACTGTGCAAAAGCAGCGTTTTGGGGCACGAAACGCACGTTTCGTTGCAAAAGCAGCGTTTTGGTGCACGAAACGCACGTTTAGCGTCAAAACTGTGCAAAAGCAGCGTTTTGGGGCACGAAACGCACGTTTTGCGTCAAAACTGTGCAAAAGCAGCGTTTTGGAGCACGAAACGCACGTTTTGCGTCAAAACTGTGCAAAAGCAGCGTTTTGGTGCACGAAACGCACGTTTTGCGTCAAAACTGTGCAAAAGCAGCGTTTTGGTGCACGAAACGCACGTTTTGCGTCAAAACTGTGCAAAAGCAGCGTTTTGGGGCACGAAACGCACGTTTCGTTGCAAAAGCAGCGTTTTGGTGCACGAAACGCACGTTTAGCGTCAAAACTGTGCAAAAGCAGCGTTTTGGGGCACGAAACGCACGTTTTGCGTCAAAACTGTGCAAAAGCAGCGTTTTGGAGCACGAAACGCACGTTTTGCGTCAAAACTGTGCAAAAGCAGCGTTTTGGTGCACGAAACGCACGTTTTGCGTCAAAACTGTGCAAAAGCAGCGTTTTGGGGCACGAAACGCACGTTTCGTTGCAAAAGCAGCGTTTTGGTGCACGAAACGCACGTTTTGCGTCAAAACTGTGCAAAAGTAGCGTTTTGGGGCACGAAACGCACGTTTCGTTGCAAAAGCAGCGTTTTGGTGCACGAAACGCACGTTTAGCGTCAAAACTGTGCAAAAGCAGCGTTTTGGGGCACGAAACGCACGTTTTGCGTCAAAACTGTGCAAAAGCAGCGTTTTGGAGCACGAAACGCACGTTTTGCGTCAAAACTGTGCAAAAGCAGCGTTTTGGTGCACGAAACGCACGTTTTGCGTCAAAACTGTGCAAAAGCAGCGTTTTGGTGCACGAAACGCACGTTTTGCGTCAAAACTGTGCAAAAGCAGCGTTTTGGGGCACGAAACGCACGTTTCGTTGCAAAAGCAGCGTTTTGGTGCACGAAACGCACGTTTAGCGTCAAAACTGTGCAAAAGCAGCGTTTTGGGGCACGAAACGCACGTTTTGCGTCAAAACTGTGCAAAAGCAGCGTTTTGGAGCACGAAACGCACGTTTTGCGTCAAAACTGTGCAAAAGCAGCGTTTTGGTGCACGAAACGCACGTTTTGCGTCAAAACTGTGCAAAAGCAGCGTTTTGGGGCACGAAACGCACGTTTCGTTGCAAAAGCAGCGTTTTGGTGCACGAAACGCACGTTTTGCGTCAAAACTGTGCAAAAGTAGCGTTTTGGGGCACGAAACGCACGTTTCGTTGCAAAAGCAGCGTTTTGGTGCACGAAACGCACGTTTAGCGTCAAAACTGTGCAAAAGCAGCGTTTTGGGGCACGAAACGCACGTTTTGCGTCAAAACTGTGCAAAAGCAGCGTTTTGGAGCACGAAACGCACGTTTTGCGTCAAAACTGTGCAAAAGCAGCGTTTTGGTGCACGAAACGCACGTTTTGCGTCAAAACTGTGCAAAAGCAGCGTTTTGGGGCACGAAACGCACGTTTCGTTGCAAAAGCAGCGTTTTGGTGCACGAAACGCACGTTTAGCGTCAAAACTGTGCAAAAGCAGCGTTTTGGTGCACGAAACGCACGTTTAGCGTCAAAACTGTGCAAAAGCAGCGTTTTGGGGCACGAAACGCACGTTTTGCGTCAAAACTGTGCAAAAGCAGCGTTTTGGAGCACGAAACGCACGTTTTGCGTCAAAACTGTGCAAAAGCAGCGTTTTGGTGCACGAAACGCACGTTTTGCGTCAAAAGCAGCGTTTTGGTGCACGAAACGCACGTTTAGCGTCAAAACTGTGCAAAAGCAGCGTTTTGGTGCACGAAACGCACGTTTTGCGTCAAAACTGTGCAAAAGCAGCGTTTTGGGGCACGAAACGCACGTTTTGCGTCAAAACTGTGCAAAAGCAGCGTTTTGGCGCACGAAACGCACGTTTTGCGTCAAAACTGTGCAAAACAGCGTTTTGGGGCACGAAACGCACGTTTTGCGTCAAAACTGTGCAAAAGCAGCGTTTTGGGGCACGAAACGCACGTTTCGTTGCAAAAGCAGCGTTTTGGTGCACGAAACGCACGTTTAGCGTCAAAACTGTGCAAAAGCAGCGTTTTGGGGCACGAAACGCACGTTTTGCGTCAAAACTGTGCAAAAGCAGCGTTTTGGTGCACGAAACGCACGTTTTGCGTCAAAACTGTGCAAAAGCATCGTTTTGGTGCACGAAACGCACGCTTAGCGTCAAAACTGTGCAAAACAGCGTTTTGGGTCACGAAACGCACGTTTTGCGTCAAAACTGTGCAAAAGCAGCGTTTTGGTGCACCAAACGCACGTTTTGCGTCAAAACTGTGCAAAAGCAGCGTTTTGGTGCACCAAACGCACGTTTTGCGTCAAAACTGTGCAAAACAGCGTTTTGGGTCACGAAACGCACGTTTTGCGTCAAAACTGTGCAAAAGCAGCGTTTTGGTGCACGAAACGCACGTTTTGCGTCAAAACTGCGCAAAAGCAGCGTTTTGGGGCACGAAACGCACGTTTCGTTGCAAAAGCAGCGTTTTGGTGCACGAAACGCACGTTTTGCGTCAAAACTGTGCAAAAGCATCGTTTTGGTGCACGAAACGCACGTTTTGCGTCAAAACTGTGCAAAACAGCGTTTTGGGGCACGAAACGCACGTTTTGCGTTAAAACTGTGCAGAAGCAGCGTTTTGGTGCACGAAACGCACGTTTTACGTCAAAACTGTGCAAAAGCAGCGTTTTGGGGCACGAAACGCACATTTCGTTGCAAAAGCAGCGTTTTGGTGCACGAAACGCACGTTTAGCGTCAAAACTGTGCAAAACAGCGTTTTGGGGCACGAAACGCACGTTTTGCGTCAAAATTGTGCAAAACAGCGTTTTGGTGCACGAAACGCACGTTTAGCGTCAAAACTGTGCAAAAGCAGCGTTTTGGTGCACGAAACGCACGTTTTGCGTCAAAACTGTGCAAAAGCAGCGTTTTGGTGCACGAAACGCACGCTTAGCGTCAAAACTGTGCAAAACAGCGTTTTGGGTCACGAAACGCACGTTTTGCGTCAAAACTGTGCAAAAGCAGCGTTTTGGTGCACCAAACGCACGTTTTGCGTCAAAACTGTGCAAAAGCAGCGTTTTGGTGCACCAAACGCACGTTTTGCGTCAAAACTGTGCAAAACAGCGTTTTGGGTCACGAAACGCACGTTTTGCGTCAAAACTGTGCAAAAGCAGCGTTTTGGTGCACGAAACGCACGTTTTGCGTCAAAACTGCGCAAAAGCAGCGTTTTGGGGCACGAAACGCACGTTTCGTTGCAAAAGCAGCGTTTTGGTGCACGAAACGCACGTTTTGCGTCAAAACTGTGCAAAAGCATCGTTTTGGTGCACGAAACGCACGTTTTGCGTCAAAACTGTGCAAAACAGCGTTTTGGGGCACGAAACGCACGTTTTGCGTTAAAACTGTGCAGAAGCAGCGTTTTGGTGCACGAAACGCACGTTTTACGTCAAAACTGTGCAAAAGCAGCGTTTTGGGGCACGAAACGCACGTTTTGCGTCAAAACTGTGCAAAAGCAGCGTTTTGGCGCACGAAACGCACGTTTTGCGTCAAAACTGTGCAAAACAGCGTTTTGGGGCACGAAACGCACGTTTTGCGTCAAAACTGTGCAAAAGCAGCGTTTTGGGGCACGAAACGCACGTTTCGTTGCAAAAGCAGCGTTTTGGTGCACGAAACGCACGTTTAGCGTCAAAACTGTGCAAAAGCAGCGTTTTGGGGCACGAAACGCACGTTTAGCGTGTGACGTCGGACGGATGTCCTCCGTTTGAGTTAGTAAATAAGTTCATATTATATACTACACATATATATTACATACATTTATACATATATTATATTATCTCACATTATATTATACTATACCTTTATATAACCATAGCTTATAAGACAATTATGTACTCTTCTTAGAACGTAATCCAATATCCTTTTAGCCATAAGCCGTCATGCGTATTATTCATAGAAGTAAACCGATTCGATAGACATAATATTAACCTACCAAATTCCACTGTAACATCACCTTAAACCGCTTCGTTATTGTAAACATCCTCTGTTCAAGCCGCAATCCGATTCATTATAAACATCCGCCGATAATCTGCAAACCCAAACAATTGTAACTTGAATCATCCTTCTCGATGATTCAAGCATTCCCCCTCCTACGTCGAAAGGACTATATAAAGCCCTGGAGACAGGAGCGATTCGCCATTCATTCGCCATTCGCGCCCCTGCGCTCAATCGAGCCATTCATTCGCCATTCGCGCCCCTGCGCTCAATCGAGCCATTCATTCGCCATTCGAGCCATCGCGCTCATTCGCGACTCATCTCAAGCGTTACTATTTCCAAGCCTAGGGTTAGAGCCCCTTTACTAATTCTAAATATTACTATTTCTTATTCCAATTCATTATATTACTACTTCTTATTACCGACTCATTATATTACTACTTATATTCCGATTCATTGTACGACTATTTCTTATAGCGATTCATTGTATTATTAATTGTATTACTACTTCATATTTTTGATCTTAATTATATTATACACGTTAAATTAACTTGCATTATATTCCTTAATTACCTTCCATTCAATATATATATCTTGTCCGATACGAATCTAATAGCATTAGCTTAATCCAATAATCGTCCTTACGAGCCTTCTATAATAGTAGTCATAAACCCTCGACCGCGTTGAACTCGGTGGTGCGAGAAATAGCCGCACGGAGTTACTTTACAACCTAGTCGAGTGACCGCGATCTGCGTTGTACCTGGTGGTGCGTGACATAGCCGCACGAGGTACGCTAACGCATTTGATACCCTTGCTTATTACCTGCTCATGGGACGTGCGCGACACGGAGGTCGTCGATATCAATTACGCAAGTTAATGAGATCTTATTATTTACCTATCTGTCACGATCGTACCGTAGTAATCCAGTCGCGAGTAACTATATACAAGTGGAAACTCGTTCCGATTAATATACCCGCGAGTGTCTACTCCGTACAAGATCCCCATCCAGCCGATCCTAGACGAACATTGATACAAGGAGACAACGAGAGGAAGCACCTCGGTAAGTAATACGTCACGAGTACATACGGACTCCCTGGCAGACGACGGGCGTACGTACCGCGTGGCCAAAAAGGATTGCAACAATAGTTCCGGTATTAGCATAACTCGCCCCTCGACGCGAAGCTCGACCCGGGACGTAACAAATTGGTGGCAGCGGTGGGATGATCATTGCAATCACCGTATGTCAATTCCCAAGTGACGTGTTAAACACCTTATTCGAAATCAAAACGAATTCGTGACAAGTGGAATTAGTGCCGTGGTTATGACCGCCATTGATGCGCAGCCAATAGTTCTACTCCGAGCGTCTCCCCTCCTAACCATTCAGTCCCACGGACGAATCACCGAACCGCCGTATCGAATACCTGCGCTGAGTGGCCGCCGGACCGCCGCGTGAAGCGAGCCACTGCGCGCGCCTCCCCACTCCGCTCGACTCTTCGACGCGTCTCGTCTGCCAATACCAGAGCGTCAGTCCAGCCCCTCGATTTTATACTTCTGTTATTTTCGTGTTACATTTATTAAACTCACGTTTTCATCATGTCAACCGGTCCGGAATTACGTTCCTCTTCAAAAGCGTCTGCAAGCGAACTCTTATCCGAACACGAACTCCGCGCGATGCAAAAACAAATGGCCGACCGTGAACGCCGTCTCCGTGAAGAAGCCCAGAATCTAGAAAGAGAAAGAAATCAATTCGAGACAGAACGACGAGAAAAAGATAAATTACGTAAAGAATTAGAAACCGCGCGTCGCGAAATCGAAAGAATGAATCAACTACCTGCCGCGACCCCTTCCACGTCAACCGCGTCAACTCTACCTTTCCCGTCTTAATTTACACGAATTTGCCGACGCGCACGCGACATTGTCTCCCCTTCCGCCGAACGAACCCTCGTACGATTAATAATTACCAAATTACGCGGACGCGCAGCTACCGCGATCGAAGACGAACCGATCGATGACGTTGCTACTCTGTGTAATCGTTTAAAAGAAGTTTTCGGTCCAAATAGAAATGTAGATCACTACCGCGGGGAAATGGCGAACATTTACATGGGCGCTAACGAACATATTCTAGACTATATTAGCCGCGTTAAAGATTTACGAGACGCGATATTAGACAGCACACGAAACCCTACCGCGAACGCGAGTGCCGATGATCTCACGGTCAATAGTTTTATCGACGGATTAATTCCGAGAATCCGCCCCGAAATCCGCCCGTATCGAACTTACCCGCTATCACGTGTTTTCGACGAGGCAATTAAATCTTTTAAACAGTTAGAACTAGATAAACGTCGTTATGAGAAAGGTCCAGCCGAGACCAGACGCGTTCAATTCTCGGAACGCGATAAGACACCTGAAACGCCGCGCCGTTCTATGACTCCACCGCGAGAATTTTGGCGATCGTCGTCACCTCACCCTTTCACACGCGATTACACGCCGCCTCGACTTACGAACGAGTCGCGATACCGCTCCGACTCAAGTTACCGCGATTACCGCCGCGACGGAAATCAATACCGCGATGACTTCAGATATCGCGCCGAAAGCAGCCGCCGCCCGGAAACAAATTATCGCGATACACGCCGCGACGAACCTCGCTATCGCGCCGAACCAAATTACCGCGATACCCGCCGCGATGAAAGTAAATACCGCGCCGACGACAATCGTCGCCCCGAAACTCGATCACGCACCGATAGCCCGCGATCAAGCAACACGCGTCCGAACAATCCTCCTCCGACGTGTTCATATTGCGGATTTTTAGGACACGACATCCATCAATGTCGTAAACGAGCGTACGCGAATTCTCAACGTTCGGGAAACGGGCAGAACCTCCCGGCGAACCCGGACCGCAGACGGGAGGAAAGCCAAGCGAAGCCGGTCCGACCAATAAATATCACCCCCGAATTACCGTCGCAGGAGTAGACGAAGATATAATACCGCGAGTCAAACTGACAATCCCAGAACTCGACCGCGAATGTATTTTTATGATAGACACGGGCGCCGAGCCCAACTTAATTAAAATAAGCGCGTTAAAAATAGATACGCTCATTAATATAACGGATACCGTTAATATATCGGGAATCACACGCGATCGTGTTCCTACCATCGGGTCCACTACCTTATCTATATGCGGAGTAATCTCCAAATTTCAAGTGGTCCCTGACGAATTTCCCATCCCCATGGATGGAATTTTAGGAAATACTTTCCTTCGCCAAGGTGCGGAAATCTCTTATAATAAGAGTCACGTCACTTGGAAGGGTAACAGAATCCCCTTCTGCAACCGCGCCAATACCGTTTGCGTCTCGGGAAGAACCGTAGTTACTGTTCCGATTAAAGCAATTGGCCCACGTGTCGGGTACGTCCCTCGTCAAGAGCTAGCCCCGGGTGTACACGTGTTAGACAGCCTTGTACGGAACCATAATGGTAACTCTGCTCTTCGGTGTATAAATACATCGGAGAAAGAAGCGACCTTCACCATGCCGATGATTGAGCTGGAAGAGGTCGAAGCAATTTCCGAGCAAACCGCAAACCTCGCTGAATCTTTAATCACTGAATCTTATATCGCTGAATCTACTAAATCCTACAAGTTCACTGAATCTTCTAACTCTTGCAAACTCGCTGAATCTACTAATTCTTACGCCGACGCGGCGAAAAAGCGGAAAAATTTTTTTTCAACAAAACAAGTAAATCTAATCGGGTCCCGAACTCCCGACCAACGTATTAAAGAAATTCTCACCAGTATAAATACTGGCCATTTAAATTCAGAAGAGGCTAATCATGTTAAAGAATTAATAGAAGCAAATTACGACCTCTTCCATCTCGAAGGCGATAAGCTCGCCAAAACCGATATCGTGGAACATAAAATTCCGACCACTGACCCTGCGCCGGTCAATGTAAAACAATACCGTTACCCGCCTATCCATAAGGAAGAAATAGATAAACAAATGAAAGAACTTTTAGACAACGATATAGTTCGTCCTTCGACTTCACCTTATAACAGCCCCTTATGGATAGTGCCCAAAAAACCGGACGAACACGGAAACAAGCGCTGGAGAATGGTCATCGATTTTCGAGCACTTAATGAAAAATCCATTCCCGACGCTTATCCTTTGCCTAGCATATTAGAAATTCTCGATCAACTAGGCAGCGCGAAATACTTTTCCGTTTTCGACCTAAAGAGCGGATTCCACCAAATCGGTATGAGTGAAGAAGACGCAGAGAAAACAGCGTTTTCGACACCGTTCGGTCATTATCAATATAATCGCATGCCGTTTGGCTTACGTAATGCTCCGGCAACGTTTCAACGACTCATGGACGCAGTCTTAATGGGCCTCCAAGGTCACGAACTGTTTGTTTATCTCGACGATATTGTAATCTACGCGCGGTCATTATCGGAACACCGCGACAAATTCAATAAGCTAGCCGAACGACTGCGTAACGCAAATTTGAAACTCGAACCTTCCAAATGCGGGTTCCTTCACAGAGAGGTAGCATATCTCGGGCACATAATTAGCCAAGACGGAGTAAAACCGTGCCCCGGTAAAGTATCTGCGGTAAAAAATTTTCCTACGCCGAAAAACGCAAAGAACGTTAGAGAGTTTCTCGGTCTCGCCGGATATTATCGTAGATTTATCGACAAATTCTCATCTATCTCGAAACCATTAACAGCCCTACTTCGTAAAGACGTGAAATTTTCATGGGGCCCAAGTCAGGAACGAGCCTTCCATACACTCCGCGAAGCTTTATGCAACGAACCTATCCTACAATATCCTGATTTCACGAAACCTTTCCATATCACGACCGATGCGTCCGCATACGCAATCGGTGCAATCCTCAGCCAAGGCGAAATCGGTGAGGATAAACCAATCGCTTACGCGTCCCGATTACTACAGGGAGCGGAATTAAATTACTCGACTATAGAAAAAGAATGTCTCGCGATCGTATACGCGGTGCAACATTTCCGTTCGTATATTTATGGCCGACCATTCAATTTAATCACAGACCACCGTCCACTGGTCTGGATGCATTCGGTTCGCGATCCTACTTCGCGATTACTCCGCTGGAGATTGAAACTGGCGGAATACGAATATAAAATCATATATAAAGCTGGGAAGTCAAACGTCAACGCCGACGCTCTTTCCCGTAACCCAGCAGTCCTTCCAATTAGCTCTGATTCTTCCTATTACGAAACCCTCTACGATCCTACTCCCGGTACATCGCAAAACGTTCCAAATCCTGTCCCGTCCACGTCATTCGCACCGACTCCTCCTACGCCCGAAATACGCACCGAGGCGACCTTCACGGATGACGTCAGACAAGGACAACCGGAGGCCACCGACACTGTAGAGGAACAGCTGAGCGGCGATAACGATGTCCCGCCGGCGACCAGCAACGATGACAACGACGACGAGCCCGTAGACGTCGACCCTCCAGCCGAGATAAACCGGCGTACCATTACGTCAACACGAGACCGTCTAGTCATGCGACGAGACAACGTGGCGTGCTTCGTAACCTTAGACGGTCAACCGCTCGATCCAGGCGCGATCGAACTATCTCTGCAAGGAAAATTAAAAATCCCCAACGGCATGCGTGTTGGAAGAGCTAAGGTGCGTAACATCGGCTCCTTCCACATGATCCTACTTCCTGTAAAAACCACCCCACACGTTTTCACTGCTCCTACAGATTTAATGGAATGTCTCCGATCCCTGTATGACGTTTGTACAGAGCTTTGCCTTACTTCCGTCAGTTTGTCTCAATCAGCCATCGACGATATACCGTGGCAATTCATTCAACGTACATTAACCGAATTGTTTGCTCCTACAAACGTTCGTCTCTTCACGTGCACGCACGAAGTAAGAATACCTCGCGACGACGAAAAAAATAATATTCTTCGCGAAAATCATACCTCCGCGTATGCCGGTCACAAAGGTATATCGAAAACTTATCGCCGAATCCGCGAAAGATATTTTTGGCCAACCTTAAAACGCGACGTTATAAATTTTGTAAACGCCTGTGAAAGTTGTCAACTCCGAAAGTTGACACGCGTAAAAACACGACAACCAATGACGCTCACAGACACGCCCGGTCTAGCGTTTGATAAAGTTTCCATGGACATCGTCGGTCCATTGCCAATTACCGCGTCAGGAAACGCTTATATACTTACAATTCAAGATCTCTTGACAAAATATTCGATCGCCGTACCTTTAAAAAACGCCAATGCAATAGAAACCGCAGACGCGATGATTAATCAGTTAATTTGTAAATACGGTGTCCCCAAAGCAATACTAACGGACCAAGGATCAAATTTCACGAGCGCGCTCATGAAAGCGGTCGCTCGCCGTTTCAAAATTACACAACTACGCACTACAGCATTCTATCCGCAAAGTAATGGTTCGATAGAGCGTTCTCATCATGTTCTTACAGAATATCTTAAACAGTTCGTCTCTCGTAATAATTGGGACGAATGGTTGAATTACGCGATGTTTTCTTATAACACTAGCGTTCACGAAGGAACGTTATACACGCCACACGAATTGGTATTCGGACGTATCGCGCGCGTTCCTTCCGCTGATTCCTACCTTCCCGATACTCCCGACGAAACCTATAATCAATATCTCCGTAATCTCCAAAACAAAATAACGACCACAGTTTCGAAGGCACGTGAAAATTTGACGCAAGCTAAAATACGCTCAAAAGGGTATTACGACAGGAAACTAAATATACAAACATTCAAAGTAAACGATATGGTATTGCTTTTGAAGGAACCACGTAGAGGGAAATTCGATAACGAGTACACAGGTCCGTACAAGGTTATCGAGGTGCTCCCTAACCAAAATGTAAAAATTCTAGTCAAAGGTCGACCAAGGGTCGTGCATAGTAATAAGTTAAAAAGGGCAAAGTCCCCTGCGTCTACGTCACACGTTTTTCTAATCTCTGCGCAAACTCCCCCACTATCTGTAAAACCCCATTATAAAACAGCGAGCGAGCTCCAGAGGAGCCAGTCTAATTTTGTAAGCCACAGCAGCAACATGAAGACAACAGCAACGGCAGCAGCATTCTTCTTCTACCTCATCACGACAACTTCCGCACTCATTGGCTATGACTGTGGAGGGCAGACGATGAACGTCACCACGCTATCCACGATCGACACTGTGGATTGTGATACATCCAACATCGAAGCCGCCAGCGAGGTCAAGGACGTTCAACTCCTCCAGCTGAGCGAATACAACGAGGCCAACGTAATACAATGCCGAGTGGAAATCGACCGCACAGTCTATTATTGCGGCATGCACTCACACACATCTGTCGTCCAAAACGGCCGACAACAATATCTATTCTCTGTCACGCGTGAGGCATGTAACACCTTGCACGCAACCGGAGCCATCGCGCTATCACCAACGGTTCAAATTACCGGAGTACGCAAAAACGCAACCACCGTCTACAGCCTAACCTTGGCAGGAACACTTACCGTCGAAGGAAGCTGTACCGGAACGACGTATGCAGATATATACGGCACATGGACAAACGTTGTAGTACAAGCAGTGGTACGAGTTACACCACGATCCTATACAGCAAACATCAAACTTTCTACCGGCCAGATTGTACTTCAATCGGGTCACCACTGCTCTCTTCAAGCCGAAAATTGCATGGATCCTGAAGGAGGTCACACATTTTGGAACGCATTACCCACGGACTACTGTCATTTTAACCAGTACGATGTGTTGTACGAGGGAAAATCCACAAAGATTTTTCCGCACGGAATCGAAGGTCCCGTCATATATACGGTGACGTCACAGGATATCACCTTCGCCTTAACCGCTACCAAATCAATAACAATTTGTGGTTACAAATTGATCAAAACCGAGCATCCGAAGCTCTTAATCATGGAAACGGAACACAATGGGAAATTCAAAAACGCAAAATCAATTCCAGTAGAAAATTTGGATATATTCACCTATGTAAATTCTAAATTTATTTACGTAGAAAGACACATTCGTACACAATTAACACAATTGTACAAAGACATCCTCGCTCAAAAGTGCATCCTGGAACAACAGGTAATACAAAACGCCTTAAATCTAGTACACGTTGCACCTGAAGCCGTCGCCTATTCTATTACGAAACAAGAAGGATTTATGGCAATACCAGCAGGAGAAGCTATACACGTCATCAAGTGTATACCAATCACATGTCGCGTCAGACAAACCGACACGTGTTACAACGAACTTCCAGTTACTTACCGTAATACATCGTATTTTCTGACACCTAAAACACATATTTTAACAACAATCGGAACACGCCGTACCTGTTCATCGATCCTTCCAACGATGTACCAGATCCACGGAAACTGGTATCATCTCGCACCGAAGCTGATAGAGACGATTCCACCGCAGCATCTACAATCATTAACAAAACCTAATTGGCGATACGTCGACCCGTACAACCTCGCAAATGGTGGAATATATTCATCAGACGATCTTACCAAACTCCGGGAACACATTATGTTTCCCGTTGAGAGAACGGCAATTGTAAATTCCATGGCCCAAGGTGCCACCGGACGTGAGTTCCATCAAGGTACCCTGCAGTTGGACAACCTGTTGGATGAAGCATCGATTAGCCGCATAGCCGAATCCGCAACCAAGAAAATCTGGAACGGATTTCTTACCTTCGGATCAGTATCAGCCGGACTGATCGGTATTTACGTGATCCTCCAAGTCATCAAGGCAATCATCAACACGATTCTCAATGGAATCGCCCTGCACGCAGCATATGGATGGAGTTTCCGACTCGTCGCAGCAACCTGGAACTCCCTGGCCCATTTCTGCATCCTCCTGAAAACAAAAGAAACAGAAGTGAAAGAGTGTATCCCCGTGACCCTGAAGACAACTGCCCCAGTGGTCCCGATACCCCAACCCAGTGATAGCCCACCCGAAAGACTATTAACGACATCCCCAGAATACCCCCGAGTGCGTCATGAACTTTTCCCCGACGATTTGCGCTCCCTTGACAGTGAATAGACACTTTTGCGAACATTCCACACACCTTACTCCGCACAAATTTACTGCGTAAATTTGTTACCCCGGGGGGGGAGGTGTGACGTCGGACGGATGTCCTCCGTTTGAATTAGTGAATAAGTTCATATATATTACATACATATATACACTATTATATTATATTATACTATTATATTATATTATCTCATATTATATTATACTATACATTTATACACATACTATACCTTTATATAACCATAGCTTATAAGACAATTATGTACTCTTCTTAGAACGTAATCCAATATCCTTTTAGCCATAAGCCGTCATGCGTATTATTCCTAGAAGTAAGCCGATTCATTAGACATAATATTTAACATAACAAAATTCCACTGTAACATCACCTTAAAAACCGCTTCGTTATTGTAAACACCCTCTGTTCAAGCCGCAATTCGATTCATTATAAACATCCGCCAATAATCTGCAAACCCAAACAATTGTAACTTGAATCATCTCCCCGATGATTCAAGCATCACCCCTCCTACGTCAAAAGGACTATATAAAACCCTGGAGACAGGAGCTTTCGGCTTCATTCGGCTCTTAGCCTTCATTCGCGACTCATCTCAAAGCGTTACTATTTCCAAGCCTAGGGTTAGAGCCCCTTTACTAATTCTAAATATTACTACTTCTTATTCCAATTCATTGTATTACTACTTCTTATTACCGACTCATTATATTACTATTTGTACTCCGATTCATTGTATTATTAATTGTATTACCACTTCGTATTTTGATCTTAATTATATTATACACGTTAAATTAACTTGCATTATATTCCTTAATTACCTTCCATTCAATATATATATCTTGTCCGATACGAATCTAATAGCATTAGCTTAATCCAATAATCGTCCTTACGAGCCTTCTATAATAGTAGTCATAAACCCTCGACCGCGTTGAACTCGGTGGTGCGAGAAATAGCCGCACGGAGTTACTTTACAACCTAGTCGAGTGACCGCGATCTGCGTTGTACCTGGTGGTGCGTGACATAGCCGCACGAGGTACGCTAACGCATTTGATACCCTTGCTTATTACCTGCTCATGGGACGTGCGCGACACGGAGGTCGCCGATATCAATTACGCAAGTTAATGAGATCTTATTATTTACCTATCTGTCACGATCGTTCCGTAGTAATCCAGTCGCGAATAACTATATACAAGTGGAAACTCGTACCGATTGATATACCCGCGAGTGTCTGTTCTGTACAAGATCTCCATCCTGCCGATCCAAGACGAGCATTGATACAAGGAGACAACGAGAGGAAGCACCTCGGTAAGTAATACGTCACGAGTACATACGGACTCCCTGGCAGACGACGGGCGTACGTACCGCGTGGCCAAAAAGGATTGCAACAATAGTTCCGGTATTAGCATAACTCGCCCCTCGACGCGAAGCTCGACCCGGGACGTAACACCCCAAAACGCTGTTTTGCACAGTTTTGACGCAAAACGTGCGTTTCGTGCACCAAAACGCTGCTTTTGCACAGTTTTGACGGAAAACGTGCGTTTCGTGCACCAAATCGCTGCTTTTGCACAGTTTTGACGCTAAACGTGCGTTTCGTGCACCAAAACGCTGCTTTTGCAACGAAACGTGCGTTTCGTGCCCCAAAACGCTGCTTTTGCACAGTTTTGACGCAAAACGTGCGTTTCGTGCACCAAAACGCTGCTTTTGCAACGAAACGTGCGTTTCGTGCCCCAAAACGCTGCTTTTGCACAGTTTTGACGCAAAACGTGCGTTTCGTGCCCCAAAACGCTGTTTTGCACAGTTTTGACGCAAAACGGGCGTTTCGTGCACCAAAACGCTGCTTTTGCACAGTTTTGACGCAAAACGTGCGTTTCGTGCCCCAAAACGCTGTTTTGCACAGTTTTGACGCAAAACGTGCGTTTCGTGCACCAAAACGCTGCTTTTGCACAGTTTTGACGCAAAACGTGCGTTTCGTGCACCAAAACGCTGCTTTTGCACAGTTTTGACGCAAAACGTGCGTTTCGTGCCCCAAAACGCTGCTTTTGCACAGTTTTAACGCAAAACGTGCGTTTCGTGCACCAAAACGCTGCTTTTGCACAGTTTTGACGCAAAACGTGCGTTTCGTGCACCAAAACGCTGCTTTTGCACAGTTTTGACGCTAAACGTGCGTTTCGTGCACCAAAACGCTGCTTTTGCAACGAAACGTGCGTTTCGTGCACCAAAACGCTGCTTTTGCACAGTTTTGACGCAAAACGTGCGTTTCGTGCACCAAAACGCTGCTTTTGCACAGTTTTGACGCTAAACGTGCGTTTCGTGCACCAAAACGCTGCTTTTGCAACGAAACGTTCGTTTCGTGCCCCAAAACGCTGCTTTTGCACAGTTTTGACGCAAAACGTGCGTTTCGTGCACCAAAACGCTGCTTTTGCACAGTTTTGACGCAAAACGTGCGTTTCGTGCACCAAAACGCTGCTTTTGCACAGTTTTGACGCTAAACGTGCGTTTCGTGCACCAAAACGCTGCTTTTGCAACGAAACGTGCGTTTCGTGCCCCAAAACGCTGCTTTTGCACAGTTTTAACGCAAAACGTGCGTTTCGTGCACCAAAACGCTGCTTTTGCACAGTTTTGACGCAAAACGTGCGTTTCGTGCACCAAAACGCTGCTTTTGCAACGAAACGTGCGTTTCGTGCCCCAAAACGCTGCTTTTGCACAGTTTTGACGCAAAACGTGCGTTTCGTGCCCCAAAACGCTGTTTTGCACAGTTTTAACGCAAAACGTGCGTTTCGTGCACCAAAACGCTGCTTTTGCACAGTTTTGACGCAAAACGTGCGTTTCGTGCACCAAAACGCTGCTTTTGCACAGTTTTGACGCTAAACGTGCGTTTCGTGCACCAAAACGCTGCTTTTGCAACGAAACGTGCGTTTCGTGCACCAAAACGCTGCTTTTGCACAGTTTTGACGCTAAACGTGCGTTTCGTGCACCAAAACGCTGCTTTTGCAACGAAACGTGCGTTTCGTGCCCCAAAACGCTGCTTTTGCACAGTTTTGACGCAAAACGTGCGTTTCGTGCACCAAAACGCTGCTTTTGCACAGTTTTGACGCAAAACGTGCGTTTCGTGCACCAAAACGCTGCTTTTGCACAGTTTTGACGCTAAACGTGCGTTTCGTGCACCAAAACGCTGCTTTTGCAACGAAACGTGCGTTTCGTGCCCCAAAACGCTGCTTTTGCACAGTTTTAACGCAAAACGTGCGTTTCGTGCACCAAAACGCTGCTTTTGCACAGTTTTGACGCAAAACGTGCGTTTCGTGCACCAAAACGCTGCTTTTGCAACGAAACGTGCCTTTCGTGCCCCAAAACGCTGCTTTTGCACAGTTTTGACGCACAACGTGCGTTTCGTGCCCCAAAACGCTGTTTTGCACAGTTTTAACGCAAAACGTGCGTTTCGTGCACCAAAACGCTGCTTTTGCACAGTTTTGACGCTAAACGTGCGTTTCGTGCACCAAAACGCTGCTTTTGCAACGAAACGTGCGTTTCGTGCCCCAAAACGCTGCTTTTGCTGTTACGTCCCGGGTCGAGCTTCGCGTCGAGGGGCGAGTTATGCTAATACCGGAACTATTGTTGCAATCCTTTTTGGCCACGCGGTACGTACGCCCGTCGTCTGCCAGGGAGTCCGTATGTACTCGTGACGTATTACTTACCGAGGTGCTTCCTCTCGTTGTCTCCTTGTATCAATGCTCGTCTTGGATCGGCAGGATGGAGATCTTGCACAGAACAGACACTCGCGGGTATATCAATCGGTACGAGTTTCCACTTGTATATAGTTATTCGCGACTGGATTACTACGGAACGATCGTGACAGATAGGTAAATAATAAGATCTCATTAACTTGCGTAATTGATATCGGCGACCTCCGTGTCGCGCACGTCCCATGAGCAGGTAATAAGCAAGGGTATCGAATGCGTTAGCGTACCTCGTGCGGCTATGTCACGCACCACCAGGTACAACGCAGATCGCGGTCACTCGACTAGGTTGTAAAGTAACTCCGTGCGGCTATTTCTCGCACCACCGAGTTCAACGCGGTCGAGGGTTTATGACTACTATTGTAGAAGGCTCGTAAGGACGATTATTGGATTAAGCTAATGCTATTAGATTCGTATCGAACAAGGTATATATATTGAATGGAAGGAAATTAAGAATATAATGCTAGTTAATTTAACGTGTATAATATAATTAAGATCAAAAATATGAAGTAGTAATACAATTAATAATACAATGAATCGGAGTACAAATAGTAATATAATGAGTCGGTAGTAAGAAGTAGTAATACAATGAGTTGGAATAAGAAGTAGTAATATTTAGAATTAGTAAAGGGGCTCTAACCCTAGGCTTGGAAATAGTAACGCTTTGAGATGAGTCGCGAATGAAGGCTAAGAGCCGAATGAAGCCGAAAGCTCCTGTCTCCAGGGTTTTATATAGTCCTTTTGACGTAGGAGGGGTGATGCTTGAATCATCGGGGAGATGATTCAAGTTACAATTGTTTGGGTTTGCAGATTATTGGCGGATGTTTATAATGAATCGAATTGCGGCTTGAACAGAGGGTGTTTACAATAACGAAGCGGTTTTTAAGGTGATGTTACAGTGGAATTTTGTTATGTTAAATATTATGTCTAATGAATCGGCTTACTTCTAGGAATAATACGCATGACGGCTTATGGCTAAAAGGATATTGGATTACGTTCTAAGAAGAGTACATAATTGTCTTATAAGCTATGGTTATATAAAGGTATAGTATGTGTATAAATGTATAGTATAATATAATATGAGATAATATAATATAATAGTATAATATAATATAATAGTGTATATATGTATGTAATATATATGAACTTATTCACTAATTCAAACGGAGGACATCCGTCCGACGTCACACCTCCCCCCCGGGGTAACAAATTTACGCAGTAAATTTGTGCGGAGTAAGGTGTGTGGAATGTTCGCAAAAGTGTCTATTCACTGTCAAGGGAGCGCAAATCGTCGGGGAAAAGTTCACGACGCACTCGGGGGTATTCTGGGGATGTCGTTAATAGTCTTTCGGGTGGGCTATCACTGGGTTGGGGTATCGGGACCACTGGGGCAGTTGTCTTCAGGGTCACGGGGATACACTCTTTCACTTCTGTTTCTTTTGTTTTCAGGAGGATGCAGAAATGGGCCAGGGAGTTCCAGGTTGCTGCGACGAGTCGGAAACTCCATCCATATGCTGCGTGCAGGGCGATTCCATTGAGAATCGTGTTGATGATTGCCTTGATGACTTGGAGGATCACGTAAATACCGATCAGTCCGGCTGATACTGATCCGAAGGTAAGAAATCCGTTCCAGATTTTCTTGGTTGCGGATTCGGCTATGCGGCTAATCGATGCTTCATCCAACAGGTTGTCCAACTGCAGGGTACCTTGATGGAATTCACGTCCGGTGGCACCTTGGGCCATGGAATTTACAATTGCCGTTCTCTCAACGGGAAACATAATGTGTTCCCGGAGTTTGGTAAGATCGTCTGATGAATATATTCCACCATTTGCGAGGTTGTACGGATCGACGTATCGCCAATTAGGTTTTGTTAATGATTGTAGATGCTGTGGTGGAATCGTTTCTATCAGCTTCGGTGCCAGATGATACCAGTTTCCGTGGATCTGATACATTGTTGGAAGGATCGATGAACAGGTACGGCGTGTTCCGATTGTTGTTAAAATATGTGTTTTAGGTGTCAGAAAATACGATGTATTACGGTAAGTAACTGGAAGTTCGTTGTAACACGTGTCGGTTTGTCTGACGCGACATGTGATTGGTATACACTTGATGACGTGTATAGCTTCTCCTGCTGGTATTGCCATAAATCCTTCTTGTTTCGTAATAGAATAGGCGACGGCTTCGGGTGCAACGTGTACTAGATTTAAGGCGTTTTGTATTACCTGTTGTTCCAGGATGCACTTTTGAGCGAGGATGTCTTTGTACAATTGTGTTAATTGTGTACGAATGTGTCTTTCTACGTAAATAAATTTGGAATTTACATAGGTGAATATATCCAAATTTTCTACTGGAATTGATTTTGCGTTTTTGAATTTCCCATTGTGTTCCGTTTCCATGATTAAGAGCTTCGGATGCTCGGTTTTGATCAATTTGTAACCACAAATTGTTATTGATTTGGGAGCGGTTAAGGCGAAGGTGATATCCTGTGACGTCACCGTATATATGACGGGACCTTCGATTCCGTGCGGAAAAATCTTTGTGGATTTTCCCTCGTACAACACATCGTACTGGTTAAAATGACAGTAGTCCGTGGGTAATGCGTTCCAAAATGTGTGACCTCCTTCAGGATCCATGCAATTTTCGGCTTGAAGAGAGCAGTGGTGACCCGATTGAAGTACAATCTGGCCGGTAGAAAGTTTGATGTTTGCTGTATAGGATCGTGGTGTAACTCGTACCACTGCTTGTACTACAACGTTTGTCCATGTGCCGTATATATCTGCATACGTCGTTCCGGTACAGCTTCCTTCGACGGTAAGTGTTCCTGCCAAGGTTAGGCTGTAGACGGTGGTTGCGTTTTTGCGTACTCCGGTAATTTGAACCGTTGGTGATAGCGCGATGGCTCCGGTTGCGTGCAAGGTGTTACATGCCTCACGCGTGACAGAGAATAGATATTGTTGTCGGCCGTTTTGGACGACAGATGTGTGTGAGTGCATGCCGCAATAATAGACTGTGCGGTCGATTTCCACTCGGCATTGTATTACGTTGGCCTCGTTGTATTCGCTCAGCTGGAGGAGTTGAACGTCCTTGACCTCGCTGGCGGCTTCGATGTTGGATGTATCACAATCCACAGTGTCGATCGTGGATAGCGTGGTGACGTTCATCGTCTGCCCTCCACAGTCATAGCCAATGAGTGCGGAAGTTGTCGTGATGAGGTAGAAGAAGAATGCTGCTGCCGTTGCTGTTGTCTTCATGTTGCTGCTGTGGCTTACAAAATTAGACTGGCTCCTCTGGAGCTCGCTCGCTGTTTTATAATGGGGTTTTACAGATAGTGGGGGAGTTTGCGCAGAGATTAGAAAAACGTGTGACGTAGACGCAGGGGACTTTGCCCTTTTTAACTTATTACTATGCACGACCCTTGGTCGACCTTTGACTAGAATTTTTACATTTTGGTTAGGGAGCACCTCGATAACCTTGTACGGACCTGTGTACTCGTTATCGAATTTCCCTCTACGTGGTTCCTTCAAAAGCAATACCATATCGTTTACTTTGAATGTTTGTATATTTAGTTTCCTGTCGTAATATTTGAGCGTATTTTAGCTTGCGTCAAATTTTCACGTGCCTTCGAAACTGTGGTCGTTATTTTGTTTTGGAGATTACGGAGATATTGATTATAGGTTTCGTCGGGAGTATCGGGAAGGTAGGAATCAGCGGAAGGAACGCGCGCGATACGTCCGAATACCAATTCGTGTGGCGTGTATAACGTTCCTTCGTGAACGCTAGTGTTATAAGAAAACATCGCGTAATTCAACCATTCGTCCCAATTATTACGAGAGACGAACTGTTTAAGATATTCTGTAAGAACATGATGAGAACGCTCTATCGAACCATTACTTTGCGGATAGAATGCTGTAGTGCGTAGTTGTGTAATTTTGAAACGGCGAGCGACCGCTTTCATGAGCGCGCTCGTGAAATTTGATCCTTGGTCCGTTAGTATCGCTTTGGGGACACCGTATTTACAAATCAACTGATTAATCATCGCGTCTGCGGTTTCTATTGCATTGGCGTTTTTTAAAGGTACGGCGATCGAATATTTTGTCAAGAGATCTTGAATTGTAAGTATATAAGCGTTTCCTGACGCGGTAATTGGCAATGGACCGACGATGTCCATGGAAACTTTATCAAACGCTAGACCGGGCGTGTCTGTGAGCGTCATTGGTTGTCGTGTTTTTACGCGTGTCAACTTTCGGAGTTGACAACTTTCACAGGCGTTTACAAAATTTATAACATCGCGTTTTAAGGTTGGCCAAAAATATCTTTCGCGGATTCGGCGATAAGTTTTCGATATACCTTTGTGACCGGCATACGCGGAGGTATGATTTTCGCGAAGAATATTATTTTTTTCGTCGTCGCGAGGTATTCTTACTTCGTGCGTGCACGTGAAGAGACGAACGTTTGTAGGAGCAAATAATTCGGTTAATGTACGTTGAATGAATTGCCACGGTATATCGTCGATGGCTGATTGAGACAAACTGACGGAAGTAAGGCAAAGCTCTGTACAAACGTCATACAGGGATCGGAGACATTCTATTAAATCTGTAGGAGCAGTGAAAACGTGTGGGGTGGTTTTTACAGGAAGTAGGATCATGTGGAAGGAGCCGATGTTACGCACTTTAGCTCTTCCAACACGCATGTCCTTGGGGATTTTTAATTTTCCTTGTAGAGATAATTCGATCGCGCCTGGATCGAGGGGCTGACCGTCTAAGGTTACGAAGCACGCCACGTTGTCTCGTCGCATGACTAGACGGTCTCGTGTTGACGTAATGGTACGCCGGTTTATCTCGGCTGGAGGGTCGACGTCTACGGGCTCGTCGTCGTTGTCATCGTTGCTGGTCGCCGGCGGGACATCGTTATCGCCGCTCAGCTGTTCCTCTACAGTGTCGGTGGCCTCCGGTTGTCCTTGTCTGACGTCATCCGTGAAGGTCGCCTCGGTGCGTATTTCGGGCGTAGGAGGAGTCGGTGCGAATGACGTGGACGGGACAGGATTTGGAACGTTTTGCGATGTACCGGGAGTAGGATCGTAGAGGGTTTCGTAATAGGAAGAATCAGAGCTAATTGGAAGGACTGCTGGGTTACGGGAAAGAGCGTCGGCGTTGACGTTTGACTTCCCAGCTTTATATATGATTTTATATTCGTATTCCGCCAGTTTCAATCTCCAGCGGAGTAATCGCGAAGTAGGATCGCGAACCGAATGCATCCAGACCAGTGGACGGTGGTCTGTGATTAAATTGAATGGTCGGCCATAAATATACGAACGGAAATGTTGCACCGCGTATACGATCGCGAGACATTCTTTTTCTATAGTCGAGTAATTTAATTCCGCTCCCTGTAGTAATCGGGACGCGTAAGCGATTGGTTTATCCTCACCGATTTCGCCTTGGCTGAGGATTGCACCGATTGCGTATGCGGACGCATCGGTCGTGATATGGAAAGGTTTCGTGAAATCAGGATATTGTAGGATAGGTTCGTTGCATAAAGCTTCGCGGAGTGTATGGAAGGCTCGTTCCTGACTTGGGCCCCATGAAAATTTCACGTCTTTACGAAGTAGGGCTGTTAATGGTTTCGAGATAGATGAGAATTTGTCGATAAATCTACGATAATATCCGGCGAGACCGAGAAACTCTCTAACGTTCTTTGCGTTTTTCGGCGTAGGAAAATTTTTTACCGCAGATACTTTACCGGGGCACGGTTTTACTCCGTCTTGGCTAATTATGTGCCCGAGATATGCTACCTCTCTGTGAAGGAACCCGCATTTGGAAGGTTCGAGTTTCAAATTTGCGTTACGCAGTCGTTCGGCTAGCTTATTGAATTTGTCGCGGTGTTCCGATAATGACCGCGCGTAGATTACAATATCGTCGAGATAAACAAACAGTTCGTGACCTTGGAGGCCCATTAAGACTGCGTCCATGAGTCGTTGAAACGTTGCCGGAGCATTACGTAAGCCAAACGGCATGCGATTATATTGATAATGACCGAACGGTGTCGAAAACGCTGTTTTCTCTGCGTCTTCTTCACTCATACCGATTTGGTGGAATCCGCTCTTTAGGTCGAAAACGGAAAAGTATTTCGCGCTGCCTAGTTGATCGAGAATTTCTAATATGCTAGGCAAAGGATAAGCGTCGGGAATGGATTTTTCATTAAGTGCTCGAAAATCGATGACCATTCTCCAGCGTTTGTTTCCGTGTTCGTCCGGTTTTTTGGGCACTATCCATAAGGGGCTGTTATAAGGTGAAGTCGAAGGACGAACTATATCGTTGTCTAAAAGTTCTTTCATTTGTTTATCTATTTCTTCCTTATGGATAGGCGGGTAACGGTATTGTTTTACATTGACCGGCGCAGGGTCGGTGGTCGGAATTTTATGTTCCACGATATCGGTTTTGGCGAGCTTATCGCCTTCGAGATGGAAGAGGTCGTAATTTGCTTCTATTAATTCTTTAACATGATTAGCCTCTTCTGAATTTAAATGGCCAGTATTTATACTGGTGAGAATTTCTTTAATACGTTGGTCGGGAGTTCGGGACCCGATTAGATTTACTTGTTTTGTTGAAAAAAAATTTTTCCGCTTTTTCGCCGCGTCGGCGTAAGAATTAGTAGATTCAGCGAGTTTGCAAGAGTTAGAAGATTCAGTGAACTTGTAGGATTTAGTAGATTCAGCGATATAAGATTCAGTGATTAAAGATTCAGCGAGGTTTGCGGTTTGCTCGGAAATTGCTTCGACCTCTTCCAGCTCAATCATCGGCATGGTGAAGGTCGCTTCTTTCTCCGATGTATTTATACACCGAAGAGCAGAGTTACCATTATGGTTCCGTACAAGGCTGTCTAACACGTGTACACCCGGGGCTAGCTCTTGACGAGGGACGTACCCGACACGTGGGCCAATTGCTTTAATCGGAACAGTAACTACGGTTCTTCCCGAGACGCAAACGGTATTGGCGCGGTTGCAGAAGGGGATTCTGTTACCCTTCCAAGTGACGTGACTCTTATTATAAGAGATTTCCGCACCTTGGCGAAGGAAAGTATTTCCTAAAATTCCATCCATGGGGATGGGAAATTCGTCAGGGACCACTTGAAATTTGGAGATTACTCCGCATATAGATAAGGTAGTGGACCCGATGGTAGGAACACGATCGCGTGTGATTCCCGATATATTAACGGTATCCGTTATATTAATGAGCGTATCTATTTTTAACGCGCTTATTTTAATTAAGTTGGGCTCGGCGCCCGTGTCTATCATAAAAATACATTCGCGGTCGAGTTCTGGGATTGTAAGTTTGACTCGCGGTATTATATCTTCGTCTACTCCTGCGACGGTAATTCGGGGGTGATATTTATTGGTCGGACCGGCTTCGCTTGGCTTTCCTCCCGTCTGCGGTCCGGGTTCGCCGGAAGGTTTTGCCCGTTTCCCGAACGTTGAGAATTCGCGTACGCTCGTTTACGGCATTGATGGATGTCGTGTCCTAAAAATCCGCAATATGAACACGTCGGAGGAGGATTGCTTGGACGCGTGTTGCTTGATCGCGGGCTATCGGTGCGTGATCGAGTTTCGGGACGACGATTGTCGTCGGCGCGGTATTTACTTTCATCGCGGCGGGTATCGCGGTAATTTGGTTCGGCGCGATAGCGAGGTTCGTCGCGGCGTGTATCGCGATAATTTGTTTCCGGGCGGCGGCCACTTTCGGCGCGATATCTGAAGTCATCGCGGTATTGATTTCCGTCGCGGCGGTAATCGCGGTAACTTGAGTCGGAGCGGTATTGCGACTCGTTCGTAAGTCGAGGCGGCGTGTAATCGCGTGTGAAAGGGTGAGGTGACGACGATCGCCAAAATTCTCGCGGTGGAGTCATAGAACGGCGCGGCGTTTCAGGTGTCTTATCGCGTTCCGAGAATTGAACGCGTCTGGTCTCGGCTGGACCTTTCTCATAACGACGTTTATCTAATTCTAACTGTTTAAAAGATTTAATTGCCTCGTCGAAAACACGTGATAGCGGGTAAGTTCGATACGGGCGGATTTCAGGGCGGATTCTCGGAATTAATCCGTCGATAAAACTATTGACCGTGAGATCATCGGCACTCGCGTTCGCGGTAGGGTTTCGTGTGCTGTCTAATATCGCGTCTCGTAAATCTTTAACGCGGCTAATATAGTCTAGAATATGTTCGTTAGCGCCCATGTAAATGTTCGCCATTTCCCCGCGGTAGTGATCTACATTTCTATTTGGACCGAAAACTTCTTTTAAACGATTACACAGAGTAGCAACATCGTCGATGGGTTCGTCTTCGATCGCGGTAGCTGCGCGTCCGCGTAATTTCGTAATTATTAATCGTACGAGGGTTCGTTCGGCGGAAGGGGAGACGATATCGCGTGCGCGTCGGCAAATTCGCGTAAATTGTAAAATAGGCATATTACTTCCGTCAAACGCGGGTACAATATTAACTGCTTCTTTTAACGTATATTCTAACGGTTCGCTTGCTGAAGACGGAAAAGGTAGGGTCGACGCGGTTGACGTGGAGGGGGTCGCGGCAGGTAGCTGATTCATTCTTTCGATTTCGCGACGCGCGTTCTCTAATTCTTTACGTAATTTATCTTTCTCGCGTCGGTCAATTTCAAATTGATTTCTTTCTTTTTCTAGACTCTGGGCTTCTTCACGCAGACGGCGTTCACGGTCGGCCATTTGTTTTTGCATTGCGCGGAGTTCGTGTTCGGATAAGAGTTCGCTTGCAGACGCTTTTGAAGAGGAACGTAATTCTGGACCGGTCGACATGATGAAACGTGAGTTTAATAAATGTAACACGAAAATAACGGTAGTATAAAATCGCAAACTTTATTAATAATAAAAAAAAAAATTTTTCACAGGTTACCAGACTGGAACTGGAATACGCACCAGTCATACACGCTTCGAGGAATAGAATTCTTGTCTTTACGACGGATCTGTGTTAAGAGAATTTCGTGTGGAATACGTTGGTGTGAATATACCTTTGGCGCGGTTTGTGTATCTATGGTCTCTATTTGATCTGAATACGGTATTGTCTCTGCGTCGCTATCACTTTCACATAAATCAACTACTTCTAGTTCGTTATTGACAGTTTGTTCGCATGGGACTGCTGGTGATTCCAATTTTCCTGGCTCAAGGAGCTCGTCCGACGCAACGGCTGACGGCTCGGATTGCAGGTCGAAATCTGCTAATTTAAGAAGCTGTTCGGCGGCCTCGAGCAGCATGTGTTCGAACTGGGTTTTCCTGCCAGAGCGACGACTGTGTTTGCGTTTACGGTCGGTACGCTTTCGTGACTAAATAGAGCGAAATTTGGATTTTAATTTTAACTGAATAAATAATTTTAGATAATTATTTTTTTACCTCCATTATGTGGCTCAACGTATAAAACTTATATTGCTCCGCGTGGAACTCGAAATGGAACTTGAAATACTGACAGTAATTGTACTAGATACTTTTCACTATGCGTACACTGATCGCGGAAAGAAAAATCATGCGGTTCGTTCGTAGAGAGCGGCTGGACTGACGCTCTCGTATTGGCAGGCGCGACGCGTCGAAGAGTCGAGCGGAGTAGGGAGGTTGCGCGCGCAGCGGCTCGCTTCACGCGGCGGTCCGGCGGCCACTCAGCGCAAGTATTCGATACGGCGGTTCGGTGATTCGTCCGTGGGACTGGATGGTTTGGAGGGGCGACGCTCGGGGTCGAACTATTGGCTCCGCATCAATGGCGGTAGTAACCACGGAAATAACTTTACTTGTCGCGAATTCGTTTGATTTCGAATAAGGTGTTTAACACGTCACTTGGAAATTGACATACGGTGATTGCACGATTATCCCATCGCTGCCACCAATTTGTTACGTCCCGGGTCGAGCTTCGCGTCGAGGGGCGAGTTATGCTAATACCGGAACTATTGTTGCAATCCTTTTTGGCCACGCGGTACGTACGCCCGTCGTCTGCCAGGGAGTCCGTATGTACTCGTGACGTATTACTTACCGAGGTGCTTCCTCTCGTTGTCTCCTTGTATCAATGCTCGTCTTGGATCGGCAGGATGGAGATCTTGCACAGAACAGACACTCGCGGGTATATCAATCGGTACGAGTTTCCACTTGTATATAGTTATTCGCGACTGGATTACTACGGAACGATCGTGACAGATAGGTAAATAATAAGATCTCATTAACTTGCGTAATTGATATCGGCGACCTCCGTGTCGCGCACGTCCCATGAGCAGGTAATAAGCAAGGGTATCGAATGCGTTAGCGTACCTCGTGCGGCTATGTCACGCACCACCAGGTACAACGCAGATCGCGGTCACTCGACTAGGTTGTAAAGTAACTCCGTGCGGCTATTTCTCGCACCACCGAGTTCAACGCGGTCGAGGGTTTATGACTACTATTGTAGAAGGCTCGTAAGGACGATTATTGGATTAAGCTAATGCTATTAGATTCGTATCGAACAAGGTATATATATTGAATGGAAGGAAATTAAGAATATAATGCTAGTTAATTTAACGTGTATAATATAATTAAGATCAAAAATATGAAGTAGTAATACAATTAATAATACAATGAATCGGAGTACAAATAGTAATATAATGAGTCGGTAGTAAGAAGTAGTAATACAATGAGTTGGAATAAGAAGTAGTAATATTTAGAATTAGTAAAGGGGCTCTAACCCTAGGCTTGGAAATAGTAACGCTTTGAGATGAGTCGCGAATGAAGGCTAAGAGCCGAATGAAGCCGAAAGCTCCTGTCTCCAGGGTTTTATATAGTCCTTTTGACGTAGGAGGGGTGATGCTTGAATCATCGGGGAGATGATTCAAGTTACAATTGTTTGGGTTTGCAGATTATTGGCGGATGTTTATAATGAATCGAATTGCGGCTTGAACAGAGGGTGTTTACAATAACGAAGCGGTTTTTAAGGTGATGTTACAGTGGAATTTTGTTATGTTAAATATTATGTCTAATGAATCGGCTTACTTCTAGGAATAATACGCATGACGGCTTATGGCTAAAAGGATATTGGATTACGTTCTAAGAAGAGTACATAATTGTCTTATAAGCTATGGTTATATAAAGGTATAGTATGTGTATAAATGTATAGTATAATATAATATGAGATAATATAATATAATAGTATAATATAATATAATAGTGTATATATGTATGTAATATATATGAACTTATTCACTAATTCAAACGGAGGACATCCGTCCGACGTCACATTGCACAGTTTTGACGCAAAACGTGCGTTTCGTGCACCAAAACGCTGTTTTGCACAGTTTTGACGCAAAACGTGCGTTTCGTGCACCAAAACGCTGCTTTTGCACAGTTTTGACGCAAAACGTGCGTTTCGTGCACCAAAACGCTGCTTTTGCACAGTTTTGACGCTAAACGTGCGTTTCGTGCACCAAAACGCTGCTTTTGCAACGAAACGTGCGTTTCGTGCCCCAAAACGCTGCTTTTGCACAGTTTTGACGCAAAACGTGCGTTTCGTGCACCAAAACGCTGCTTTTGCAACGAAACGTGCGTTTCGTGCACCAAAACGCTGCTTTTGCACAGTTTTGACGCAAAACGTGCGTTTCGTGCACCAAAACGCTGCTTTTGCACAGTTTTGACGCTAAACGTGCGTTTCGTGCACCAAAACGCTGCTTTTGCAACGAAACGTGCGTTTCGTGCACCAAAACGCTGCTTTTGCACAGTTTTGACGCAAAACGTGCGTTTCGTGCACCAAAACGCTGCTTTTGCACAGTTTTGACGCTAAACGTGCGTTTCGTGCACCAAAACGCTGCTTTTGCAACGAAACGTGCGTTTCGTGCACCAAAACGCTGCTTTTGCACAGTTTTAACGCAAAACGTGCGTTTCGTGCACCAAAACGCTGCTTTTGCACAGTTTTGACGGAAAACGTGCGTTTCGTGCACCAAATCGCTGCTTTTGCACAGTTTTGACGCTAAACGTGCGTTTCGTGCACCAAAACGCTGCTTTTGCAACGAAACGTGCGTTTCGTGCCCCAAAACGCTGCTTTTGCACAGTTTTGACGCAAAACGTGCGTTTCGTGCACCAAAACGCTGCTTTTGCAACGAAACGTGCGTTTCGTGCCCCAAAACGCTGCTTTTGCACAGTTTTGACGCAAAACGTGCGTTTCGTGCCCCAAAACGCTGTTTTGCACAGTTTTGACGCAAAACGTGCGTTTCGTGCACCAAAACGCTGCTTTTGCACAGTTTTGACGCAAAACGTGCGTTTCGTGCCCCAAAACGCTGTTTTGCACAGTTTTGACGCAAAACGTGCGTTTCGTGCACCAAAACGCTGCTTTTGCACAGTTTTGACGCAAAACGTGCGTTTCGTGCACCAAAACGCTGCTTTTGCACAGTTTTGACGCAAAACGTGCGTTTCGTGCCCCAAAACGCTGTTTTGCACAGTTTTGACGCAAAACGTGCGTTTCGTGCCCCAAAACGCTGCTTTTGCACAGTTTTGACGCAAAACGTGCGTTTCGTGCACCAAAACGCTGCTTTTGCAACGAAACGTGCGTTTCGTGCACCAAAACGCTGCTTTTGCACAGTTTTGACGCAAAACGTGCGTTTCGTGCACCAAAACGCTGCTTTTGCACAGTTTTGACGCTAAACGTGCGTTTCGTGCACCAAAACGCTGCTTTTGCAACGAAACGTGCGTTTCGTGCCCCAAAACACTGCTTTTGCACAGTTTTGACGCAAAACGTACGTTTCGTGCCCCAAAACGCTGCTTTTGCAAAGTTTTGACGCAAAACGTGCGTTTCGTGCACCAAAACGCTGCTTTTGCACAGTTTTAACGCAAAACGTGCGTTTCGTGCACCAAAACGCTGCTTTTGCACAGTTTTGACGCTAAACGTGCGTTTCGTGCACCAAAACGCTGCTTTTGCAACGAAACGTGCGTTTCGTGCCCCAAAACGCTGCTTTTGCACAGTTTTGACGCAAAACGTGCGTTTCGTGCACCAAAACGCTGCTTTTGCAACGAAACGTGCGTTTCGTGCCCCAAAACGCTGCTTTTGCACAGTTTTGACGCAAAACGTGCGTTTCGTGCCCCAAAACGCTGTTTTGCACAGTTTTGACGCAAAACGTGCGTTTCGTGCACCAAAACGCTGCTTTTGCACAGTTTTGACGCAAAACGTGCGTTTCGTGCCCCAAAACGCTGTTTTGCACAGTTTTGATGCAAAACGTGCGTTTCGTGCACCAAAACGCTGCTTTTGCACAGTTTTGACGCAAAACGTGCGTTTCGTGCACCAAAACGCTGCTTTTGCACAGTTTTGACGCAAAACGTGCGTTTCGTGCCCCAAAACGCTGCTTTTGCACAGTTTTGACGCAAAACGTGCGTTTCGTGCCCCAAAACGCTGTTTTGCACAGTTTTGACGCAAAACGTGCGTTTCGTGCCCCAAAACGCTGCTTTTGTACAGTTTTGACGCAAAACGTGCGTTTCGTGCACCAAAACGCTGCTTTTGCAACGAAACGTGCGTTTCGTGCACCAAAACGCTGCTTTTGCACAGTTTTGACGCAAAACGTGCGTTTCGTGCACCAAAACGCTGCTTTTGCACAGTTTTGACGCTAAACGTGCGTTTCGTGCACCAAAACGCTGCTTTTGCAACGAAACGTGCGTTTCGTGCACCAAAACGCTGCTTTTGCACAGTTTTAACGCAAAACGTGCGTTTCGTGCACCAAAACGCTGCTTTTGCACAGTTTTAACGCAAAACGTGCGTTTCGTACCCCAAAACGCTGTTTTGCACAGTTTTGACGCAAAACGTGCGTTTCGTGCACCAAAACGCTGCTTTTGCACAGTTTTGACGCTAAACGTGCGTTTCGTGCACCAAAACGCTGCTTTTGCAACGAAACGTGCGTTTCGTGCACCAAAACGCTGCTTTTGCACAGTTTTAACGCAAAACGTGCGTTTCGTGCACCAAAACGCTGCTATTGCACAGTTTTGACGCTAAACGTGCGTTTCGTGCACCAAAACGCTGCTTTTGCAACGAAACGTGCGTTTCGTGCCCCAAAACGCTGCTTTTACACAGTTTTGACGCAAAACGTGCGTTTCGTGCACCAAAACGCTGCTTTTGCAACGAAACGTGCGTTTCGTGCCCCAAAACGCTGCTTTTGCACAGTTTTGACGCAAAACGTGCGTTTCGTGCACCAAAACGCTGCTTTTGCACAGTTTTGACGCAAAACGTGCGTTTCGTGCACCAAAACGCTGCTTTTGCAAAGTTTTGACGCTAAACGTGCGTTTCGTGCACCAAAACGCTGCTTTTGCACAGTTTTAACGCAAAACGTGCGTTTCGTGCCCCAAAACGCTGTTTTGCACAGTTTTAACGCAAAACGTGCGTTTCGTGCACCAAAACGCTGCTTTTGCACAGTTTTGACGCAAAACGTGCGTTTCGTGCACCAAAACGCTGCTTTTGCACAGTTTTGACGCTAAACGTGCGTTTCGTGCACCAAAACGCTGCTTTTGCAACGAAACGTGCGTTTCGTGCACCAAAACGCTGCTTTTGCACAGTTTTGACGCAAAACGTGCGTTTCGTGCACCAAAACGCTGCTTTTGCACAGTTTTGACGCTAAACGTGCGTTTCGTGCACCAAAACGCTGCTTTTGCAACGAAACGTGCGTTTCGTGCCCCAAAACGCTGCTTTTGCACAGTTTTGACGCAAAACGTGCGTTTCGTGCCCCAAAACGCTGTTTTGCACAGTTTTAACGCAAAACGTGCGTTTCGTGCACCAAAACGCTGCTTTTGCACAGTTTTGACGCAAAACGTGCGTTTCGTGCACCAAAACGCTGCTTTTGCAACGAAACGTGCGTTTCGTGCCCCAAAACGCTGCTTTTGCACAGTTTTGACGCAAAACGTGCGTTTCGTGCCCCAAAACGCTGTTTTGCACAGTTTTGACGCAAAACGTGCGTTTCGTGCACCAAAACGCTGCTTTTGCACAGTTTTGACGCAAAACGTGCGTTTCGTGCCCCAAAACGCTGTTTTGCACAGTTTTGACGCAAAACGTGCGTTTCGTGCCCCAAAACGCTGCTTTTGCACAGTTTTGACGCAAAACGTGCGTTTCGTGCACCAAAACGCTGCTTTTGCAACGAAACGTGCGTTTCGTGCACCAAAACGCTGCTTTTGCACAGTTTTGACGCAAAACGTGCGTTTCGTGCACCAAAACGCTGCTTTTGCACAGTTTTGACGCTAAACGTGCGTTTCGTGCACCAAAACGCTGCTTTTGCAACGAAACGTGCGTTTCGTGCCCCAAAACACTGCTTTTGCACAGTTTTGACGCAAAACGTACGTTTCGTGCCCCAAAACGCTGCTTTTGCAAAGTTTTGACGCAAAACGTGCGTTTCGTGCACCAAAACGCTGCTTTTGCACAGTTTTAACGCAAAACGTGCGTTTCGTGCACCAAAACGCTGCTTTTGCACAGTTTTGACGCTAAACGTGCGTTTCGTGCACCAAAACGCTGCTTTTGCAACGAAACGTGCGTTTCGTGCCCCAAAACGCTGCTTTTGCACAGTTTTGACGCAAAACGTGCGTTTCGTGCACCAAAACGCTGCTTTTGCAACGAAACGTGCGTTTCGTGCCCCAAAACGCTGCTTTTGCACAGTTTTGACGCAAAACGTGCGTTTCGTGCCCCAAAACGCTGTTTTGCACAGTTTTGACGCAAAACGTGCGTTTCGTGCACCAAAACGCTGCTTTTGCACAGTTTTGACGCAAAACGTGCGTTTCGTGCCCCAAAACGCTGTTTTGCACAGTTTTGACGCAAAACGTGCGTTTCGTGCACCAAAACGCTGCTTTTGCACAGTTTTGACGCAAAACGTGCGTTTCGTGCACCAAAACGCTGCTTTTGCACAGTTTTGACGCAAAACGTGCGTTTCGTGCCCCAAAACGCTGCTTTTGCACAGTTTTGACGCAAAACGTGCGTTTCGTGCCCCAAAACGCTGTTTTGCACAGTTTTGACGCAAAACGTGCGTTTCGTGCCCCAAAACGCTGCTTTTGTACAGTTTTGACGCAAAACGTGCGTTTCGTGCACCAAAACGCTGCTTTTGCAACGAAACGTGCGTTTCGTGCACCAAAACGCTGCTTTTGCACAGTTTTGACGCAAAACGTGCGTTTCGTGCACCAAAACGCTGCTTTTGCACAGTTTTGACGCTAAACGTGCGTTTCGTGCACCAAAACGCTGCTTTTGCAACGAAACGTGCGTTTCGTGCACCAAAACGCTGCTTTTGCACAGTTTTAACGCAAAACGTGCGTTTCGTGCACCAAAACGCTGCTTTTGCACAGTTTTAACGCAAAACGTGCGTTTCGTACCCCAAAACGCTGTTTTGCACAGTTTTGACGCAAAACGTGCGTTTCGTGCACCAAAACGCTGCTTTTGCACAGTTTTGACGCTAAACGTGCGTTTCGTGCACCAAAACGCTGCTTTTGCAACGAAACGTGCGTTTCGTGCACCAAAACGCTGCTTTTGCACAGTTTTAACGCAAAACGTGCGTTTCGTGCACCAAAACGCTGCTTTTGCACAGTTTTAACGCAAAACGTGCGTTTCGTGCCCCAAAACGCTGTTTTGCACAGTTTTGACGCAAAACGTGCGTTTCGTGCACCAAAACGCTGCTTTTGCACAGTTTTAACGCAAAACGTGCGTTTCGTGCCCCAAAACGCTGTTTTGCACAGTTTTAACGCAAAACGTGCGTTTCGTGCACCAAAACGCTGCTTTTGCACAGTTTTGACGCAAAACGTGCGTTTCGTGCACCAAAACGCTGCTTTTGCACAGTTTTGACGCTAAACGTGCGTTTCGTGCACCAAAACGCTGCTTTTGCAACGAAACGTGCGTTTCGTGCACCAAAACGCTGCTTTTGCACAGTTTTGACGCAAAACGTGCGTTTCGTGCACCAAAACGCTGCTTTTGCACAGTTTTGACGCAAAACGTGCGTTTCGTGCACCAAAACGCTGCTTTTGCACAGTTTTGACGCAAAACGTGCGTTTCGTGCCCCAAAACGCTGCTTTTGCACAGTTTTGACGCAAAACGTGCGTTTCGTGCCCCAAAACGCTGTTTTGCACAGTTTTGACGCAAAACGTGCGTTTCGTGCCCCAAAACGCTGCTTTTGCACAGTTTTGACGCAAAACGTGCGTTTCGTGCACCAAAACGCTGCTTTTGCACAGTTTTGACGCAAAACGTGCGTTTCGTGCCCCAAAACGCTGCTTTTGCACAGTTTTGACGCAAAACGTGCGTTTCGTGCCCCAAAACGCTGTTTTGCACAGTTTTGACGCAAAACGTGCGTTTCGTGCCCCAAAACGCTGCTTTTGCACAGTTTTGACGCAAAACGTGCGTTTCGTGCACCAAAACGCTGCTTTTGCAACGAAACGTGCGTTTCGTGCACCAAAACGCTGCTTTTGCACAGTTTTGACGCAAAACGTGCGTTTCGTGCACCAAAACGCTGCTTTTGCACAGTTTTGACGCTAAACGTGCGTTTCGTGCACCAAAACGCTGCTTTTGCAACGAAACGTGCGTTTCGTGCCCCAAAACACTGCTTTTGCACAGTTTTGACGCAAAACGTACGTTTCGTGCCCCAAAACGCTGCTTTTGCAAAGTTTTGACGCAAAACGTGCGTTTCGTGCACCAAAACGCTGCTTTTGCACAGTTTTAACGCAAAACGTGCGTTTCGTGCACCAAAACGCTGCTTTTGCACAGTTTTGACGCTAAACGTGCGTTTCGTGCACCAAAACGCTGCTTTTGCAACGAAACGTGCGTTTCGTGCCCCAAAACGCTGCTTTTGCACAGTTTTGACGCAAAACGTGCGTTTCGTGCACCAAAACGCTGCTTTTGCAACGAAACGTGCGTTTCGTGCCCCAAAACGCTGCTTTTGCACAGTTTTGACGCAAAACGTGCGTTTCGTGCCCCAAAACGCTGTTTTGCACAGTTTTGACGCAAAACGTGCGTTTCGTGCACCAAAACGCTGCTTTAGCACAGTTTTGACGCAAAACGTGCGTTTCGTGCCCCAAAACGCTGTTTTGCACAGTTTTGACGCAAAACGTGCGTTTCGTGCACCAAAACGCTGCTTTTGCACAGTTTTGACGCAAAACGTGCGTTTCGTGCACCAAAACGCTGCTTTTGCACAGTTTTGACGCAAAACGTGCGTTTCGTGCCCCAAAACGCTGCTTTTGCACAGTTTTGACGCAAAACGTGCGTTTCGTGCCCCAAAACGCTGTTTTGCACAGTTTTCACGCAAAACGTGCGTTTCGTGCCCCAAAACGCTGCTTTTGTACAGTTTTGACGCAAAACGTGCGTTTCGTGCACCAAAACGCTGCTTTTGCAACGAAACGTGCGTTTCGTGCACCAAAACGCTGCTTTTGCACAGTTTTGACGCAAAACGTGCGTTTCGTGCACCAAAACGCTGCTTTTGCACAGTTTTGACGCTAAACGTGCGTTTCGTGCACCAAAACGCTGCTTTTGCAACGAAACGTGCGTTTCGTGCACCAAAACGCTGCTTTTGCACAGTTTTAACGCAAAACGTGCGTTTCGTGCACCAAAACGCTGCTTTTGCACAGTTTTAACGCAAAACGTGCGTTTCGTACCCCAAAACGCTGTTTTGCACAGTTTTGACGCAAAACGTGCGTTTCGTGCACCAAAACGCTGCTTTTGCACAGTTTTGACGCTAAACGTGCGTTTCGTGCACCAAAACGCTGCTTTTGCAACGAAACGTGCGTTTCGTGCACCAAAACGCTGCTTTTGCACAGTTTTAACGCAAAACGTGCGTTTCGTGCACCAAAACGCTGCTTTTGCACAGTTTTAACGCAAAACGTGCGTTTCGTGCCCCAAAACGCTGTTTTGCACAGTTTTGACGCAAAACGTGCGTTTCGTGCACCAAAACGCTGCTTTTGCACAGTTTTAACGCAAAACGTGCGTTTCGTGCACCAAAACGCTGCTATTGCACAGTTTTGACGCTAAACGTGCGTTTCGTGCACCAAAACGCTGCTTTTGCAACGAAACGTGCGTTTCGTGCCCCAAAACGCTGCTTTTACACAGTTTTGACGCAAAACGTGCGTTTCGTGCACCAAAACGCTGCTTTTGCAACGAAACGTGCGTTTCGTGCCCCAAAACGCTGCTTTTGCACAGTTTTGACGCAAAACGTGCGTTTCGTGCACCAAAACGCTGCTTTTGCACAGTTTTGACGCAAAACGTGCGTTTCGTGCACCAAAACGCTGCTTTTGCACAGTTTTGACGCTAAACGTGCGTTTCGTGCACCAAAACGCTGCTTTTGCACAGTTTTAACGCAAAACGTGCGTTTCGTGCACCAAAACGCTGCTTTTGCACAGTTTTAACGCAAAACGTGCGTTTCGTGCCCCAAAACGCTGTTTTGCACAGTTTTGACGCAAAACGTGCGTTTCGTGCACCAAAACGCTGCTTTTGCACAGTTTTGACGGAAAACGTGCGTTTCGTGCACCAAATCGCTGCTTTTGCACAGTTTTGACGCTAAACGTGCGTTTCGTGCACCAAAACGCTGCTTTTGCAACGAAACGTGCGTTTCGTGCCCCAAAACGCTGCTTTTGCACAGTTTTGACGCAAAACGTGCGTTTCGTGCACCAAAACGCTGCTTTTGCAACGAAACGTGCGTTTCGTGCCCCAAAACGCTGCTTTTGCACAGTTTTGACGCAAAACGTGCGTTTCGTGCCCCAAAACGCTGTTTTGCACAGTTTTGACGCAAAACGGGCGTTTCGTGCACCAAAACGCTGCTTTTGCACAGTTTTGACGCAAAACGTGCGTTTCGTGCCCCAAAACGCTGTTTTGCACAGTTTTGACGCAAAACGTGCGTTTCGTGCACCAAAACGCTGCTTTTGCACAGTTTTGACGCAAAACGTGCGTTTCGTGCACCAAAACGCTGCTTTTGCACAGTTTTGACGCAAAACGTGCGTTTCGTGCCCCAAAACGCTGCTTTTGCACAGTTTTAACGCAAAACGTGCGTTTCGTGCACCAAAACGCTGCTTTTGCACAGTTTTGACGCAAAACGTGCGTTTCGTGCACCAAAACGCTGCTTTTGCACAGTTTTGACGCTAAACGTGCGTTTCGTGCACCAAAACGCTGCTTTTGCAACGAAACGTGCGTTTCGTGCACCAAAACGCTGCTTTTGCACAGTTTTGACGCAAAACGTGCGTTTCGTGCACCAAAACGCTGCTTTTGCACAGTTTTGACGCTAAACGTGCGTTTCGTGCACCAAAACGCTGCTTTTGCAACGAAACGTGCGTTTCGTGCCCCAAAACGCTGCTTTTGCACAGTTTTGACGCAAAACGTGCGTTTCGTGCACCAAAACGCTGCTTTTGCACAGTTTTGACGCAAAACGTGCGTTTCGTGCACCAAAACGCTGCTTTTGCACAGTTTTGACGCTAAACGTGCGTTTCGTGCACCAAAACGCTGCTTTTGCAACGAAACGTGCGTTTCGTGCCCCAAAACGCTGCTTTTGCACAGTTTTAACGCAAAACGTGCGTTTCGTGCACCAAAACGCTGCTTTTGCACAGTTTTGACGCAAAACGTGCGTTTCGTGCACCAAAACGCTGCTTTTGCAACGAAACGTGCGTTTCGTGCCCCAAAACGCTGCTTTTGCACAGTTTTGACGCAAAACGTGCGTTTCGTGCCCCAAAACGCTGTTTTGCACAGTTTTAACGCAAAACGTGCGTTTCGTGCACCAAAACGCTGCTTTTGCACAGTTTTGACGCAAAACGTGCGTTTCGTGCACCAAAACGCTGCTTTTGCACAGTTTTGACGCTAAACGTGCGTTTCGTGCACCAAAACGCTGCTTTTGCAACGCTAAACGTGCGTTTCGTGCACCAAAACGCTGCTTTTGCAACGAAACGTGCGTTTCGTGCACCAAAACGCTGCTTTTGCACAGTTTTGACGCTAAACGTGCGTTTCGTGCACCAAAACGCTGCTTTTGCAACGAAACGTGCGTTTCGTGCCCCAAAACGCTGCTTTTGCACAGTTTTGACGCAAAACGTGCGTTTCGTGCACCAAAACGCTGCTTTTGCACAGTTTTGACGCAAAACGTGCGTTTCGTGCACCAAAACGCTGCTTTTGCACAGTTTTGACGCTAAACGTGCGTTTCGTGCACCAAAACGCTGCTTTTGCAACGAAACGTGCGTTTCGTGCCCCAAAACGCTGCTTTTGCACAGTTTTAACGCAAAACGTGCGTTTCGTGCACCAAAACGCTGCTTTTGCAACGAAACGTGCGTTTCGTGCCCCAAAACGCTGCTTTTGCACAGTTTTGACGCAAAACGTGCGTTTCGTGCACCAAAACGCTGCTTTTGCACAGTTTTAACGCAAAACGTGCGTTTCGTGCACCAAAACGCTGCTTTTGCACAGTTTTGACGCTAAACGTGCGTTTCGTGCACCAAAACGCTGCTTTTGCAACGAAACGTGCGTTTCGTGCCCCAAAACGCTGCTTTTGCACAGTTTTGACGCAAAACGTGCGTTTCGTGCACCAAAACGCTGTTTTGCACAGTTTTGACGCAAAACGTGCGTTTCGTGCTCCAAAACGCTGCTTTTGCACAGTTTTGACGCAAAACGTGCGTTTCGTGCACCAAAACGCTGCTTTTGCACAGTTTTGACGCTAAACGTGCGTTTCGTGCACCAAAACGCTGCTTTTGCAACGAAACGTGCGTTTCGTGCCCCAAAACGCTGCTTTTGCACAGTTTTGACGCAAAACGTGCGTTTCGTGCACCAAAACGCTGCTTTTGCAACGAAACGTGCGTTTCGTGCACCAAAACGCTGCTTTTGCACAGTTTTGACGCAAAACGTGCGTTTCGTGCACCAAAACGCTGCTTTTGCACAGTTTTGACGCTAAACGTGCGTTTCGTGCACCAAAACGCTGCTTTTGCAACGAAACGTGCGTTTCGTGCACCAAAACGCTGCTTTTGCACAGTTTTGACGCAAAACGTGCGTTTCGTGCACCAAAACGCTGCTTTTGCACAGTTTTGACGCTAAACGTGCGTTTCGTGCACCAAAACGCTGCTTTTGCAACGAAACGTGCGTTTCGTGCACCAAAACGCTGCTTTTGCACAGTTTTAACGCAAAACGTGCGTTTCGTGCACCAAAACGCTGCTTTTGCACAGTTTTGACGGAAAACGTGCGTTTCGTGCACCAAATCGCTGCTTTTGCACAGTTTTGACGCTAAACGTGCGTTTCGTGCACCAAAACGCTGCTTTTGCAACGAAACGTGCGTTTCGTGCCCCAAAACGCTGCTTTTGCACAGTTTTGACGCAAAACGTGCGTTTCGTGCACCAAAACGCTGCTTTTGCAACGAAACGTGCGTTTCGTGCCCCAAAACGCTGCTTTTGCACAGTTTTGACGCAAAACGTGCGTTTCGTGCCCCAAAACGCTGTTTTGCACAGTTTTGACGCAAAACGTGCGTTTCGTGCACCAAAACGCTGCTTTTGCACAGTTTTGACGCAAAACGTGCGTTTCGTGCCCCAAAACGCTGTTTTGCACAGTTTTGACGCAAAACGTGCGTTTCGTGCACCAAAACGCTGCTTTTGCACAGTTTTGACGCAAAACGTGCGTTTCGTGCACCAAAACGCTGCTTTTGCACAGTTTTGACGCAAAACGTGCGTTTCGTGCCCCAAAACGCTGTTTTGCACAGTTTTGACGCAAAACGTGCGTTTCGTGCCCCAAAACGCTGCTTTTGCACAGTTTTGACGCAAAACGTGCGTTTCGTGCACCAAAACGCTGCTTTTGCAACGAAACGTGCGTTTCGTGCACCAAAACGCTGCTTTTGCACAGTTTTGACGCAAAACGTGCGTTTCGTGCACCAAAACGCTGCTTTTGCACAGTTTTGACGCTAAACGTGCGTTTCGTGCACCAAAACGCTGCTTTTGCAACGAAACGTGCGTTTCGTGCCCCAAAACACTGCTTTTGCACAGTTTTGACGCAAAACGTACGTTTCGTGCCCCAAAACGCTGCTTTTGCAAAGTTTTGACGCAAAACGTGCGTTTCGTGCACCAAAACGCTGCTTTTGCACAGTTTTAACGCAAAACGTGCGTTTCGTGCACCAAAACGCTGCTTTTGCACAGTTTTGACGCTAAACGTGCGTTTCGTGCACCAAAACGCTGCTTTTGCAACGAAACGTGCGTTTCGTGCCCCAAAACGCTGCTTTTGCACAGTTTTGACGCAAAACGTGCGTTTCGTGCACCAAAACGCTGCTTTTGCAACGAAACGTGCGTTTCGTGCCCCAAAACGCTGCTTTTGCACAGTTTTGACGCAAAACGTGCGTTTCGTGCCCCAAAACGCTGTTTTGCACAGTTTTGACGCAAAACGTGCGTTTCGTGCACCAAAACGCTGCTTTTGCACAGTTTTGACGCAAAACGTGCGTTTCGTGCCCCAAAACGCTGTTTTGCACAGTTTTGACGCAAAACGTGCGTTTCGTGCACCAAAACGCTGCTTTTGCACAGTTTTGACGCAAAACGTGCGTTTCGTGCACCAAAACGCTGCTTTTGCACAGTTTTGACGCAAAACGTGCGTTTCGTGCCCCAAAACGCTGCTTTTGCACAGTTTTGACGCAAAACGTGCGTTTCGTGCCCCAAAACGCTGTTTTGCACAGTTTTGACGCAAAACGTGCGTTTCGTGCCCCAAAACGCTGCTTTTGTACAGTTTTGACGCAAAACGTGCGTTTCGTGCACCAAAACGCTGCTTTTGCAACGAAACGTGCGTTTCGTGCACCAAAACGCTGCTTTTGCACAGTTTTGACGCAAAACGTGCGTTTCGTGCACCAAAACGCTGCTTTTGCACAGTTTTGACGCAAAACGTGCGTTTCGTGCACCAAAACGCTGCTTTTGCACAGTTTTGACGCTAAACGTGCGTTTCGTGCACCAAAACGCTGCTTTTGCACAGTTTTGACGCTAAACGTGCGTTTCGTGCACCAAAACGCTGCTTTTGCAACGAAACGTGCGTTTCGTGCCCCAAAACGCTGCTTTTGCACAGTTTTGACGCAAAACGTGCGTTTCGTGCCCCAAAACGCTGCTTTTGCACAGTTTTGGCGCTAAACGTGCGTTGCGTGCACCAAAACGCTGCTTTTGCAACGAAACGTGCGTTTCGTGCACCAAAACGCTGCTTTTGCACAGTTTTAACGCAAAACGTGCGTTTCGTGCACCAAAACGCTGCTTTTGCACAGTTTTGACGCAAAACGTGCGTTTCGTGCACCAAAACGCTGCTTTTGCAACGAAACGTGCGTTTCGTGCCCCAAAACGCTGCTTTTGCACAGTTTTGACGCAAAACGTGCGTTTCGTGCACCAAAACGCTGCTTTTGCACAGTTTTGACGCAAAACGTGCGTTTCGTGCCCCAAAACGCTGCTTTTGCACAGTTTTGACGCAAAACGTGCGTTTCGTGCCCCAAAACGCTGCTTTTGCACAGTTTTGACGCAAAACGTGCGTTTCGTGCCCCAAAACGCTGCTTTTGCACAGTTTTGACGCAAAACGTGCGTTTCGTGCACCAAAACGCTGCTTTTGCACAGTTTTAACGCAAAACGTGCGTTTCGTGCACCAAAACGCTGCTTTTGCACAGTTTTGACGCTAAACGTGCGTTTCGTGCACCAAAACGCTGCTTTTGCACAGTTTTGACGCAAAACGTGCGTTTCGTGCACCAAAACGCTGCTTTTGCACAGTTTTGACGCTAAACGTGCGTTTCGTGCACCAAAACGCTGCTTTTGCAACGAAACGTGCGTTTCGTGCCCCAAAACGCTGCTTTTGCACAGTTTTGACGCAAAACGTGTGTTTCGTGCACCAAAAAACGCTGCTTTTGCACAGTTTTGACGCTAAACGTGCGTTTCGTGCACCAAAACGCTGCTTTTGCAACGAAACGTGCGTTTCGTGCCCCAAAACGCTGCTTTTACACAGTTTTGACGCAAAACGTGCGTTTCGTGCACCAAAACGCTGCTTTTGCAACGAAACGTGCGTTTCGTGCCCCAAAACGCTGCTTTTGTACAGTTTTGACGCAAAACGTGCGTTTCGTGCACCAAAACGCTGCTTTTGCACAGTTTTGACGCAAAACGTGCGTTTCGTGCACCAAAACGCTGCTTTTGCACAGTTTTGACGCTAAACGTGCGTTTCGTGCCCCAAAACGCTGCTTTTGCACAGTTTTGACGCTAAACGTGCGTTGCGTGCACCAAAACGCTGCTTTTGCAACGAAACGTGCGTTTCGTGCACCAAAACGCTGCTTTTGCAACGAAACGTGCGTTTCGTGCACCAAAACGCTGCTTTTGCACAGTTTTAACGCAAAACGTGCGTTTCGTGCACCAAAACGCTGCTTTTGCACAGTTTTGACGCAAAACGTGCGTTTCGTGCACCAAAACGCTGCTTTTGCAACGAAACGTGCGTTTCGTGCCCCAAAACGCTGCTTTTGCACAGTTTTGACGCAAAACGTGCGTTTCGTGCACCAAAACGCTGCTTTTGCACAGTTTTGACGCAAAACGTGCGTTTCGTGCCCCAAAACGCTGCTTTTGCACAGTTTTGACGCAAAACGTGCGTTTCGTGCCCCAAAACGCTGCTTTTGCACAGTTTTGACGCAAAACGTGCGTTTCGTGCACCAAAACGCTGCTTTTGCACAGTTTTAACGCAAAACGTGCGTTTCGTGCACCAAAACGCTGCTTTTGCACAGTTTTGACGCTAAACGTGCGTTTCGTGCACCAAAACGCTGCTTTTGCAACGAAACGTGCGTTACGTGCCCCAAAACGCTGCTTTTGCACAGTTTTGACGCAAAACGTGCGTTTCGTGCACCAAAACGCTGCTTTTGCAACGAAACGTGCGTTTCGTGCCCCAAAACGCTGCTTTTGCACAGTTTTGACGCTAAACGTGCGTTTCGTGCACCAAAACGCTGCTTTTGCACAGTTTTGACGCAAAACGTGCGTTTCGTGCACCAAAACGCTGCTTTTGCACAGTTTTGACGCTAAACGTGCGTTTCGTGCACCAAAACGCTGCTTTTGCAACGAAACGTGCGTTTCGTGCCCCAAAACGCTGCTTTTGCACAGTTTTGACGCAAAACGTGTGTTTCGTGCACCAAAACGCTGCTTTTGCACAGTTTTGACGCTAAACGTGCGTTTCGTGCACCAAAACGCTGCTTTTGCAACGAAACGTGCGTTTCGTGCCCCAAAACGCTGCTTTTACACAGTTTTGACGCAAAACGTGCGTTTCGTGCACCAAAACGCTGCTTTTGCAACGAAACGTGCGTTTCGTGCCCCAAAACGCTGCTTTTGCACAGTTTTGACGCAAAACGTGCGTTTCGTGCACCAAAACGCTGCTTTTGCACAGTTTTGACGCAAAACGTGCGTTTCGTGCACCAAAACGCTGCTTTTGCACAGTTTTGACGCTAAACGTGCGTTTCGTGCACCAAAACGCTGCTTTTGCAACGAAACGTGCGTTTCGTGCCCCAAAACGCTGCTTTTGCACAGTTTTGACGCAAAACGTGCGTTTCGTGCCCCAAAACGCTGCTTTTGCACAGTTTTGACGCTAAACGTGCGTTGCGTGCACCAAAACGCTGCTTTTGCAACGAAACGTGCGTTTCGTGCACCAAAACGCTGCTTTTGCACAGTTTTAACGCAAAACGTGCGTTTCGTGCACCAAAACGCTGCTTTTGCACAGTTTTAACGCAAAACGTGCGTTTCGTGCCCCAAAACGCTGTTTTGCACAGTTTTGACGCAAAACGTGCGTTTCGTGCACCAAAACGCTGCTTTTGCACAGTTTTGACGCTAAACGTGCGTTTCGTGCACCAAAACGCTGCTTTTGCAACGAAACGTGCGTTTCGTGCCCCAAAACGCTGCTTTTGCACAGTTTTGACGCTAAACGTGCGTTGCGTGCACCAAAACGCTGCTTTTGCAACGAAACGTGCGTTTCGTGCCCCAAAACGCTGCTTTTGCACAGTTTTGACGCAAAACGTGCGTTTCGTGCACCAAAACGCTGCTTTTGCAACGAAACGTGCGTTTCGTGCCCCAAAACGCTGCTTTTGCACAGTTTTGACGCAAAACGTGCGTTTCGTGCCCCAAAACGCTGTTTTGCACAGTTTTGACGCAAAACGTGCGTTTCGTGCACCAAAACGCTGCTTTTGCACAGTTTTGACGCAAAACGTGCGTTTCGTGCACCAAAACGCTGCTTTTGCACAGTTTTGACGCAAAACGTGCGTTTCGTGCCCCAAAACGCTGCTTTTGCACAGTTTTGACGCAAAACGTGCGTTTCGTGCCCCAAAACGCTGTTTTGCACAGTTTTGACGCAAAACGTGCGTTTCGTGCCCCAAAACGCTGCTTTTGCACAGTTTTGACGCAAAACGTGCGTTTCGTGCACCAAAACGCTGCTTTTGCACAGTTTTGATGCAAAACGTGCGTTTCGTGCCCCAAAACGCTGCTTTTGCACAGTTTTGACGCAAAACGTGCGTTTCGTGCCCCAAAACGCTGTTTTGCACAGTTTTGACGCAAAACGTGCGTTTCGTGCCCCAAAACGCTGCTTTTGCACAGTTTTGACGCAAAACGTGCGTTTCGTGCACCAAAACGCTGCTTTTGCAACGAAACGTGCGTTTCGTGCACCAAAACGCTGCTTTTGCACAGTTTTGACGCAAAACGTGCGTTTCGTGCACCAAAACGCTGCTTTTGCACAGTTTTGACGCTAAACGTGCGTTTCGTGCACCAAAACGCTGCTTTTGCAACGAAACGTGCGTTTCGTGCACCAAAACGCTGCTTTTGCACAGTTTTGACGCAAAACGTGTGTTTCGTGCACCAAAACGCTGCTTTTGCACAGTTTTGACGCTAAACGTGCGTTTCGTGCACCAAAACGCTGCTTTTGCAACGAAACGTGCGTTTCGTGCCCCAAAACGCTGCTTTTACACAGTTTTGACGCAAAACGTGCGTTTCGTGCACCAAAACGCTGCTTTTGCAACGAAACGTGCGTTTCGTGCCCCAAAACGCTGCTTTTGCACAGTTTTGACGCAAAACGTGCGTTTCGTACCCCAAAACGCTGTTTTGCACAGTTTTGACGCATAACGTGCGTTTCGTGCACCAAAACGCTGCTTTTGCACAGTTTTGACGCTAAACGTGCGTTTCGTGCACCAAAACGCTGCTTTTGCAACGAAACGTGCGTTTCGTGCACCAAAACGCTGCTTTTGCCACAGTTTTAACGCAAAACGTGCGTTTCGTGCACCAAAACGCTGCTTTTGCACAGTTTTAACGCAAAACGTGCGTTTCGTGCCCCAAAACGCTGTTTTGCACAGTTTTGACGCAAAACGTGCGTTTCGTGCACCAAAACGCTGCTTTTGCACAGTTTTGACGCAAAACGTGCGTTTCGTGCACCAAAACGCTGCTTTTGCACAGTTTTGACGCTAAACGTGCGTTTCGTGCACCAAAACGCTGCTTTTGCACAGTTTTGACGCTAAACGTGCGTTTCGTGCACCAAAACGCTGCTTTTGCAACGAAACGTGCGTTTCGTGCCCCAAAACGCTGCTTTTGCACAGTTTTGACGCAAAACGTGCGTTTCGTGCCCCAAAACGCTGCTTTTGCACAGTTTTAACGCAAAACGTGCGTTTCGTACCCCAAAACGCTGTTTTGCACAGTTTGACGCAAAACGTGCGTTTCGTGCCCCAAAACGCTGCTTTTGCACAGTTTTGACGCAAAACGTGCGTTTCGTGCACCAAAACGCTGCTTTTGCAACGAAACGTGCGTTTCGTGCCCCAAAACGCTGCTTTTGCACAGTTTTGACGCAAAACGTGTGTTTCGTGCACCAAAACGCTGCTTTTGCACAGTTTTGACGCTAAACGTGCGTTTCGTGCACCAAAACGCTGCTTTTGCAACGAAACGTGCGTTTCGTGCCCCAAAACGCTGCTTTTACACAGTTTTGACGCAAAACGTGCGTTTCGTGCCCCAAAACGC